>QNGE01001786.1:53240-140365 GCA_008508345.1 Paragonimus westermani | reverse complement strand
CAGCCTCTCTCTGTTTAGTTTCCGAGAGATAAGAGTTTCCTTTCCTTATTAGCCAATCAAGTGGCTAACCGGCATTGGCCGGCTGGACACAAAGGCCCTACTTGCAAACCTCCCAGTCTTATTCCTTTGGGTTTACACCGGATACGTGGTGTGTTGGTGGAACTGCAATTGGTGCAGTGCAAACCAATTGCAGTGATGGTTAAGCGCAGGCGTCCATTGGCTTCGGTCACTGTGACAGGCTAATCCGAATCGGATGCCGCCAACCGAATGCAAATGACTAGTGATTATGCGTGGGAGGTTCGATAATGTTCTGGAGTATGGTGGATGTGATCGAGATGATGATGGCTGCATTGTCTGCGTGGATGCAAGTGTTGTGATCCAGCGTTGTTGTTGATGGAGTTGAATGTGGTAAGGTGGCGGATTGGAGAGAATTGATTTTCACACTCGGTTGTCGGTGTCGATGGGATGTGAGATGTTGATCTGTGTGTGTTGATTGTGACTGGCGGTGTTATTGGTAGTAGTTGTGACGGTGAGTGACTGAGTGTGTGTTGTGTATGGGATGGTGGACGGTGTTGATGATTGATGATTGGAAGTGTCTGTTCGTCCACCTATGATGAATGTGTGAGTGTTGAGCATATTTGGGTTCTGGGATCGTGAGCGGCTCAGCAAATTTTTAGGTATGTGTTTGATTGTGTGACTGGATTTGAATATTTATTATGTGTGATTTTTTTGAGAATGGGCTGGATCGTGTAGGTTGCATTAGGTATGTTGCTTGCTGCAGTGTCTGTGTGAATGCGAGCATTGCGATCCAGTGTGATTGTTGATGGAGTTGAATGTGGTGATGTGACGGATTGGAGAGAATTGATTTGCACATTCGGTTGTCGGTGTTGATGGGATGTGAGATGTTGATCAGTGTGTGTTGATTTTGACTGACTGGGTTATTGGTACTATTTCTTACGGTGATTTGTTGATTTTTTCGTTTTTTTTCCGCTGCTTCTTTACTTCTCCTCATCCCTGTGTTATCTTTCGACACATTTTCCCTTCTTCCTCTCTAATATTCTTTTGGTTTATTCCTTCTCTTTTCTTTTCTGGCTTTCTACTCTCTCTGCTGCTCTTTGTCTTTTGTTTCATCTCCCCGCACTTTTTTCTTCTTTTCGTTTCTTCCTCGCTCTCTCTTTTTTCTCCACATCCTCTTTTATACATGTGTGCTTCCCTTATGTCTGTTATTCTTTGCATTTGCTTCTTATTTCTTTTTTGCTAGTGTGTTTTCTTTGAATCTCCCATTTTTTCGACTGTGATTGTTGATTTTCACAATTTGTCGTTCGCTGTATCTAGCTTTATCGTTGTTGATTTACATTAGAATTGCGCCGATGGCCTGTTTTCCTTTTTCTCAGTTCACTATGGTTGTTTATTCTTTCTCTAGCTGAAGTCTCACTACTTGAACATGTTCATGTAACACGTACTTCACCTAGTGTTTCAGAATTTAATTAATGAATCTGAATACAGTAGATTTTTATTCCACGGTTATTCGCTCTTTTCAATAACCATGAGAATATGCGGTATTTGCTTTCTTTAGTTCTGTCTGTTGAACGCAAATTATCCAGATTTGACGCATTCTTTGATATTTCGCAGAATTGGACACGCTGTCAGATTATTCAAAGTGCAATATTCTTCACAAAAACTTTTACTGATCACAATATCCGTTACATCTGTTGGGAATAAGCAACAACAATCGAAAATCTACATATCAAAAACTCACAACGTATGTTCTTTACTTTGTCATTAATGAAATGAGCTAGCCAAAAAGTTTATAATGTGTATTCGCTACTGTTGTATAAGTATGTCTTTAACATGCCCGAGTTGTTTATTCTTCCCCTTTGGCTAACTACTCAGTGCATCCATTGCTAATTTACAGGTTTGCTTATTGCTTGGAGATTCTCCAATATGATCAGACATTGGTTCGAGCGTAGGTCATGAGTGAAGGGCAACTCTGTTGAGTTGAGTCCACGTTTGTCGCCCAGCTATTTCTGATATTAATTCTATTGAATGTTAAATTAACTTAATTGGCGGAAAAATCTTAAGGCCGAGAGACGTTCCTGTGAACCGTAACCAGACCGGGCTATACTGAATCTCATTTTAGCATGGGGTGGATTAACGGTTTCTGAAGTGTTGATATACTCGAGGTTTTCAAAACTTCTCAGCCGATTACCGGACTGGGCAAGTTTGTGTGGTGAAAATCTCGATTCACCGATTATCCGAACCCCGATACAGCAGAAGATCTGACGAACTGCCAATCCAAATATCGCGTTAAAGATACAACATCAGGATTGGACGAACGGTCTCAGTGTTGTGCCTTCCGCTATTCGCCAATTCATCTGCTGCCTATTCCACCAATTAACATACAGTTTATGATTTTGCATGTGCTAATAAGATCAGCCAATGACAGGCCGTGATTTCTTTAATACTGTTGTACATCCAAAAATTCGGTGTCTCAATTCATGAATAACAATTGCTTACTGCTACCAGTACCAGATCTTCTCCGTATTACTTGCGTGGGAGGTTTCAATTCAAGTACGATTCCTAGGGCTATTCGAATTCCCTCATTCCGAGTTTCACAATTTGGTAAGACTGGGTAACACTTTAAACCGGACACTTTCAGTTGTTTGTGTGAGACAGTCAATAGGTCAATGTTATTCATAACAGACAACCGTCTAACAGATGCAAGGTTGCACAGAATCGCTAGATGAAAGCGGTGACGTGATTTTAAACGGTCCATTTTATTTTAATTTCGAGGTTTGTGGATAGAAACAACCTGAGACTTTTATAGGCAGTGTCAGCCAGCCTATATCGGCTTGTTCATTCGCAAGGTTTTTACTTTCAAGCTCCAACCATGAAGGGAGGTCATTTACGAGATAATTATGCAACATAAAGCCAGTATCAAAAGACGACGCTTCACTAAACCGACACGATTTTTCTTTGGGTTTTAATCCATTTCTAATTAACATTCATAACGAGACACACACAACCTTACAATGATTGAACTCATCAGACAGCTACTGACACATTTTTCACTCAACGTTGTGTATGGTGAGCCAAAGAACAATGACCAACACACTGGTAGCTCCTGCAGACTTAATCCCTTGTAATAGCAGCTTGTTAATTAAGCATATTAATTGTTGCTTTCATTCAGTCTTCGTATTAGTAAGGAGTGTTCGTCACCTACGTTGACAGGCGGTTTACTGTCATTCAATGCAGCTAATGAACACCAAGCACTGTGGGAAAATAATGGTATACCTAATTACATCACATGAATAACTAGAGTTTGCGCTGATTGGTGAAACGATTACTGGTTCACAGATGTTACAACTAATAGAGATGTTAAAATGGTGGCTAAATCACCAGACTTAGTAATCAGAGTTTTTAACTGATACTACATCTTGACATTGAACGCTTAACTAACACGGTAAAATTCATAGGATCAATTTAGTTTTCTTGTATTGATAAAGCAACGACTGTTTGGCGGAATGACCTGTGCCACCTAACCCTTTCTGTGTACCGCATACAGAGTGATGTTCTCGAACATGTCTACTGAATTCACGTAAATTCCGTGAACTAGCATTCATTAGTAAAAGAGCTCAAGGTAGTGTTGCTATTTTCATCACCTTTCTAGTCCACATAAAAATTCGTTAGTCACGTGAGATGCGATAGGTTAGTTCTGACTTCTGTTGTTGACAGGCAACAGAATTGACATCGTACATTGCCATTCGCTCAGCTGAGTAGCGTGAAATGGTCTGGACATCTTACTCTCCAAACTACACTGAAATGGCTTCCTCTTACCAACGTATAATGGTATGCCCTTGGCAATAATTACTGTTGGAGCAGCAAATGAGAATACTGTGGACACGTTCACGTAGTCTCGACGTTTTCAAGATTGGATGAGAATTTCACACTACGAATAGCAAAGGACAAGTGTTTTCTGACCTAATCCAGTGACAAACATCAGTGGACAAAAAAGCTACGATGCTTTCACCTCACCGGAACTAGTACTTATGCGAAAGTCTTATTTTACACAAAAGCTACATACAATTAACTAATGACTATAAGAGATAAATGCTTCTGTGGCATCCAAAGTAGTTCTTGCTTTCTACTTTGTGATAGCAAGGTTTGCCAGATTGACGATGGCGTCAGTTAGTTGTATTGTTCACGCTGTGTGATTTTCCGACCGAGCAAGTGGTCGATTACTCATACCCAACGCTGTGGAAACCGGCAACGTAGTGAATCGTTCTGAGTAGATCAATCGTTGCATGTGCGTTTCACATCTGGCAGTCAGCATGGCAACTCTTTAGTATCGAACTTGGGCTTCGGCTGGATTCAAATGCGCGACAGGAACCGCATCTCTTTTCAGGACGTGTCGTATAAGCAAGGCTATCATTTCAAGTGTCTGGAATCTCTTGCCGTCAGCTGATAACAGTATGCAAGTTGTGAGACATGCCAACTTTCATATTTTCAATGGTGGGATTCACACTTTAATGATCAACAGTGGCGTTGGTGGATTCCAGCGTGAACTGTTTGAGAAATCCTACCGCGGCAGTCGATCTCCTGAATCATTTGGTAGATTCCATATGAGACATTGGGACGGGTGGGTGACAGAGTCCAAATGTGAAACTTCCGAGTTCCTGGTGTGGCTTCGTAGCTTAGGTGGTAGAGTGCTTGCCGCGTTGAGGCATCCTCTTTCGCTGGTTCGAATCCAGCCGAAGTCTTGACTTTTCACAAGTGGATATAATCTAAAATCACAAATCTTCCAAACTAATCATTAGCAATATTTTAATATGTTCATTCTAGAATTAATCGCACACAGTGACATTCGTTAAAATGAGAATAAAACAACAAGGAATCCGGTATAAAACTAGGCAAAGTTGAGCCATGCTTTTGTCGATAGATATATTGAGATAAAAAGGGAATGGATACACGGTGTCGATTTTGTTTCTTGTTCTATAGTTAGCGTATATGTGGCTGATGGTCCACGTTGTTTCGGTATTGTGGCAGATGAACACTAATTGGTTAGCCTTATTGTCTTGTCCGGGTAACGAAAATCAAATTAACCACCAATTAAGACGACACGCCTTTGTCTCATTCTGTCAAATCGCCAGCCGATAGGCAATTGGTGGGCAGATAGTGGGGTTTGATAATAACTCGACTATTTCACTACGCATTATTTTTGTTAAGGAAAGCGCGTCGACTGCTTCTGTCGGTTTAAACGATTCAAGATTGGATTAAGGAATAATAGACAATAATGGTTCTTTTGCTCATTGTGTAAAGGAATATTCGAAATATTAAGTTCCCTTTCTACAGTTCACAAAAACTGTAAGAAGACTGTATAGTAAGAGATATAAGCATTCCGTTTATCCTCGTTAATCGATTGCATAAAACAATCGGTCATTTAGGCCGAGGTAATGATTATATAACAATGAAATGAACGAACATCACGTGGATTTAATCAGGGAAGGGGACGGGGCAAATGATTTTACTGCTGCAGTGACAAAACTGATTGTATCAGCAACTTTTGTCAACATGGGGTCGGTAGGTGATGCTTGAATAATAACGTCTCGGAAAACGCCAGCATCTTAGGGTTGTGGTTGCATAATGGGACCATAAACGATGTGACGGGACCGACCAATTTGTAGTCCGTTGCACACAAAATTGGCTGACGGGGCCGGCCATGTGACCTGTTGAGTTTGAGTGTTTCGCGATTGATGACACCAGAATTTTTTCCGGTGTTGGTATTTCGACCCACGTTGAGTCGTTTTGTGCAATGGCCATTTGGGGATGTGCTCGGCCCTCCTGGATTACAAGTTTTGATCCGTTCTGTCAACGTATGTCACCAGAACTGCAGATGAACTGGTGGATGACATAAGAGGCAGCTTTATCTGGGAAAGGACGGTTGGGGCGATGGAGACTAACCCTGCGAGTGGAAAGTAACAAACGCAATTCCGCTGCGGGATAAGTGCGACTGATGGCAGATCTCAAAGTTTGATTTACATCGTGATTTCCTATACAATGAACGTTGGTAAAAACAGCTGCATTTTCGGCGCTGATGGCGGCAGTGAGTTAGTCACTCGTTCTTTGCTACGAATTCCAGCAAATTTGATTCCATTCCCATTCGCAAGTAGAACACTCTTCAAGACCTTCCCCCTAAGACGCTTGACGGTCGGTCGTGCACAAAGTCCACGCTCGATGAAGAAGCGTTCGCATTAAACTACGTTTGTAAGTGAAAAAATTTTACGTATTGCTCATTCCATGTCACTTTCGGATAAATAGACCCGCTAAGTCTACCGTCTAGGTGCCTATAAATAAGGGTATTTAAGACTGGTAATGGTTTGTCTAAGTGTTTTCCCTTAATGACCGAGATTTCAGTGAATGAAACGAAACTTATGCAAAAGAGTTGTGAATTGATCAAAATCGGTGAATATTGAAATGCTGTCGACACATCGTTTATAGAGCAAATAAGGTGGCATACAACCCGGTAATACATCCTCAACCATTGCAAGAAAAATATACAATTATGGGCGCAACGGACTACAAATTGGTCGGTCCCGTCACATCGTTTATGGTCCCATTATGCAACCACAACCCTAAGATGCTGGCGTTTTCCGAGACGTTATTATTCAAGCATCACCTACCGACCCCATGTTGACAAAAGTTGCTGATACAATCAGTTTTGTCACTGCAGCAGTAAAATCATTTGCCCCGTCCCCTTCCCTGATTAAATCCACGTGATGTTTGTTCATTTCATTGTTATGTAATCATTACCTCGGCCTAAATGACCGATTGTTTTATGCAATCGATTAACGAGGATAAACGGAATGCTTATATCTCTTACTATACAGTTTTCTTGCAGCCTGGCTTATTCCTCTTTTAGCTATCTCGTTGCGACTACTCAACACGATTGGGAAACCAATATTTTTTTTACACTGATCAAGTGTTTTCTACGTTCATTTCGCCTCCGTCTCTTTGGAGTCTGATGTGGAAATTCTTTTTGATATCTCTGTCAATATTTCACCCCAATTTTCTCTCCCATCACGTACTTTTGATCTTCCCTATCTAAAGTCATATTGACTTCTCTCCCGGTATGATATCCCTAAACAAATTGTGTTTAAGGAAGTGTCATTCCCCATAACCTCCACAACTTTTACCACAGAGAAGATTGAATAGTCCCTCCGGAATGTACACACTTTAAGAATAATCACTTAAGAAATGATACACTAAACTCCTGAGATAAATTATCCTGATTCTAGCAATTTGTACACATGAAGGGGCAGGTGTTCTCCAGAACGGTCCTGGAGTAATGGCTGTCTAAGTAAAAGTGCTCCTCATGGCTTTTCCCAATGCGTACGGAAAACGACCATTTCACTGGACTGATTTCCGAATTGTTGTTTAGGAGTAACTCTTACACAGTCATTTTCGGGGTTAGGTGTGCTCAAAACAGCAAGTCAGAAGCTAACACTTGTGGGTGAAACAAAATGGTGAGCAGAGTACACACGACTGTTGTGGTTGTCAACGACCCAATCACTGAGTTTTTCGAAGGAAAGCATAACTCATGGGCATATGAGATAAGAGAGGTGTGGTTATCCCGCTGCAGCTTCCATCCATTTTCAAAATTCACCATACATTCATGAAGGCACTCACACACACATGCAGCCAGTCTGTATCAGTTTCATCTCGCTTGAAAGTTTTAGCTCTCAGGGGTAGCGCAGATAGTCACAACTTACAATTTAGGTGAATCAGCACCACGTGTGTTTGTGAAGACCGGTACGGAACACAGATTACTTGCTAAATGTGGTAAAATGTTTCTAGATTCACAGTGAAAGGTACGATCCAGAATTAACAAACAGAGCAAAAACTGAGATAAAAAATTCAAACAGACCTATGCACAGTCAGTTTTTATGGGTCACGAAGGGACATTTTTTCTAAAGTTAGTCATCATCATCATTTGCTGTTACTCTTAACTTGAAATCGTTTGAGGCCGGTAACAGTTAGCTATCCGAAATTCAAAAACAATATGCTGACAAATAGTGTTTGCTGCTTATTACGTCAGACATTACTGTAGTAGGAGTCATCGATTGTAATGTGAACGAAATAATGTTGTTGTTTGGGATTATTATTAGGTTGATTAGTCTTGCTTGTTTAACTGTTAACCTGGGAGAATCGACTACGACTAGTTTCGGAAGATACGGCTTTTATCTTAACCTGCAACTTTGTTGATCAGACTGGTTGGACTATAATTCAGTGATCTTTGTTTTAACGTTTACATATTTTATTCTATCATACTATGTGACGTGAACCTCAGAGTGCATGAATGAAGCAACACTGTGGTTAAATGAAGTCAATTTTCGAAGCTGTATGTGTCCTTTTATCCCTGTTCTGTTAGGTGGACAAGACTGAACACGGGTATTTACAGCAGCGTAAGTAGGTGGTCAAGTAAAATTCTCATTCAACATTTGTGTGTGTATATATCTATAGACAGCATTTCTTGAGACTTGATAAGCCGAATAGTTTAGGTAGACTGAACGGGGAGAGAAAAAATCCTAACGTGTACTTACGTGAGGTCCAGGTTGAACATCTACACATTTAATGTTGGAAGCAAAAACAAATATGATGGATAGATTTTCTGCAATAAAACTTTAAAGAATAAACAAACTTTAGACTTTACATTTTTCACTTGCCACTACTTATCCTTGAAGAATCCTCGAGGAATTAGTGGATATTCCACGAATATTTGCAATCGGCTTTTTCCCACCTGAGCTCGTTCTAACGTCATCTCCGCATATCATTAGTTTTTGGGAAAAGTGGGAACGATTAGTTTTTGTATCTATCCTTTTGGTGTTTTATTGTATATTATTAGTCTATGTCAAAAGCACGTTGAATTTATGGAGTGTTCAGATATTTTCTAGCCATGTCTATCCAATGGGTTAAACTTGAACATGTTCTACCACGTTGGTTTTCATACGGTGACGAGTCCACTTACATTGAGACCGCCAGAGAAACTGAGTTAGATTACGGGCAGTGTATGTCTACCCGATCAATTCTACCTTGATCTTCATCCTAAAGTTGGATTAATTAAAATGATTAAGGATTAACACAACAGGTGCTCAGGCACCTGTATCAAAACAATGTTGCTTACTAATGGAGATATCTGATAAACTGGCATAACATTTTCAATGACTTATTAGACTGCCGTATCCTATGAAGGATTTAAAGTGTATATGGACTTCGTAACTGAATGAAAAACTCAAAATATAATCTGAATCAAACACTGTTCAAACGGTTGCATTTGCAAGAACTGTTGGAATGTCGGCTGAAATCTAGTGAAAAGAACCAAATTGACGAGTGAACATCTAATTAACCCCAATAAATATATTGTATGCAGAACATAGTTTACCGAAATTAAAATATCGATTAAGTCGGTACTTCTGACTACAAGCACTTGAACGAATGAGTACAACGGTTAATTAATGTGACCAGAAAAAGTAGTAGCCGCCTGTTTCGATGAGAAACCTATAGTCAGACTGTAAACGGGCCTGGCCTATCCGAGACCACTATAGTTCACTCCACTCGAGTTTCCAACCTGACTACATCATCTCATTTAGTTATACAGGAAACCTAATTTCCAGTGCGTCTAGGTGTATGCGAATAGCCTGGGGACAATATTACTATCGTGTATCCTCGGCATAAACCCTGAACCTGTTCTCCGAAACTAGAAACCTAAAAACGGGGCAACAATACATATATCAGCTTGACTGATCTGCTTCAAGAAAACTAGGAAACCACGGTCTTACAACCGAAAAGTCTAATGGAATGCTCAACCGGTTGTGTGTTTCTGCCAACCATTTCCCAAGTTTTTGTGTCCTTGTGTATGTATAAATGTACGTATGTTCCCACTATAGGCTAGTTATCTAACCCACTGGCAAACTAGCCAATTTATTCACTAATTGGTATCCTAAAGCAACACAAAACTCTGCCTTCACTACCACCCATGCACATCCATTGCTCCCCTCCCCGCTAGTCGTATGTTCAGTCTTCAGTCTGGCAGCAAATATACCAATAATTGCTTGTTGACTCAATTAATCCACTCAAGCTCGGTGTGTGAGCGCGTGTGCGTCAGTTTTCTGTATGGCCATTCCCCAACTCGTCCACAATCTGTTCACTTATCTCGCCTCGGTTTATTCATCATTCTACCTTCAAGCCGCTTCCGCATCTCACCACCACGCCACTTGGGAACGCGGAAGCAGCCTTACCAAACCGCAGCCAGACGACAAGAGGGACAGTGTTTTCATCAGCTTGCCTACTGTGAATGAGCAGGCCGGTGGACACATAAAAACACACACAAACAAAGTAAATTCATCAAGGTCAATGAGAACTCACAAATAACGAGAGGTTAATGATCAACAAACAGATGCGAATTACCACAAGAAACGGAACATCCATTAATTCGCTCAAATCAACGCCAACCGTACACGCGTAGTTTTATCTTCAAAACCACTTAAACAGATCCATCCGGATTTTATTCCTTTCGACAACTACTGTTCGGGCTTAACACTTTCTCAACTGATCACCTAGAACGAGTACTTTTCTCAATAGAGTTAACACATTAAATTCGTATCTCTAACATCTTATAACTATGCCATTCTTTTCAGAGTCAGAGTTCAATAAATACTTCTCTGGAATGTTTAACCTTACCAGATAAATCTGAAAGAGCTAATCGGACAGTAAACCACCGGACGACAGACACAGTGTCTTGGCATCGTTCGGCGTGGACGCCATGCAATCAACAATACCACAGGCTATACAGAATAAAATGCATTGGTAAATACAAAATAGGTCACTTCTATCAACTGATATGCAAAAATTGCAAAACATGTTGGGTAGGCACACTTTCGAAACCAACTGCTCACTTCGGTTTTGTCAGTGCGAACTGTGGCCTCGTTAAAATAGTTCCCAGAGGAAAACGTAAGACTGGATATACAGACATCACGTTGAATGATTCGTGATAGTTGTCACAGACCTCTTAGTATTATTTATAAAGCGTTGATCCAATTCATATTTGAACAACGCTCAAAATGAGGAGTCATATCGGTTGTTTCCTCTAATCATTCAAGATTTCATGAACTGGTTTGCTTGTTTCTTACAATCTCCTTTGATAGACTATGCTAATCGGGACAGCTCACAATACACTTCCGACATTACTAATGAGTAGTATGGCAGATTTATGAATTTAGATGAGACCCAACTGTGAAAAGTCAGGGCTTCGGGTAACAGAGTCCAAATGTGAAATTTCCGAGCTCCTGGTGTAGCTTCGTAGCTCAGCTGGTAGAGCGCTTGCCGCGTTGAGGCATGCTGTGTCTGTCGCTGGTTCGAATCCAGCCGAAGCCTTGACCTTTCACAGTTGGGTCTCATCTAAACACTTCCGACATGTCGGAAAAGGTCTAATCTTGAGGTTTAAAATGCTGTGTTGGCCTCAATATCTACTGAGAAATATTTTATCACCTAACCAGTGTAAATCAATAAATTCGCTTAAATTAATAAACGGTGTGACTTGCAGTAAACACTCATCTGGTTCTGAAGGTGTTTCAAAGCTTGCCAATTCATATCGGTCCATGATTTCGGGCGTCGATTTAGCGTACGAATTTGGGATGCCAGTCGGGAAATCACAACAACTATTGAGAGAGGAAGATAATAGACCGCAGCTCCTGCTGTTGTTTATTGAGGTACGCTTGTAGCACCCATAATAAGCTCTGGCAGGGTTTTCTTTCCTGTGAGTTTCCTTTCGCTTTATCTTGTTGGTCAGCGTATTGTTGTTGATCACCTGCGGTCACTTGTCTTTACAAATGGTCCAATGCGGTTTCAAACGTACGGAACTTTTCCTGACTTACAAGCCTTCAATGGATCCAGTAAATCCTTCAATCGGCTGGTATTTCACATAAATTAATTTTTAGCCTAACATAAACATGTCAATTTCAGCTGTCAAATTTTCAACGTTTAACAGTGTTTTTCTGTCTCCAAACAGCAATATCTATCTTAGCGCGCGTGCATCCAATCTAAAAGTCTGACAATCACGGCACACATTCACTTTCAAAGCCGTCTAGTTTCCAGCAAAGTTTTGGGAAATCCAACAACAATGAGAGTACCATTAAAATCGGTACCCACGTTTGTAGCTAGGTGACGGGGCAACAGTGGAGCGTCATAAATCGGTACTTACCGCAAGAACTTGCCAATTATCTTCGATGGTGTACACAATTATGCACCTCATCAAGTGAACTGGCATTCTGTCTTTCTTTCTCTCTGTCTCTCAATGTGTGCGTAAGTGTGCATTTGTGCAGACCACCCAACCGAGACCTTGGGTCGCACTTTGTTATCCTGTCCGCCCGAATTCAGCATTATTTTCACGTCTGTATAAACAATTCCATCTCGTTCTGATACTGTCAACCTCTGTTGCTCTCTTATTCTCCAGTACGTTCCGGTTACTGTTGTTCTTTGTCTGTGTATCCATAAGTGTATGCGTGAATAAAAATTCTTTTTTTCTTCCGCTCTGTCATCTTAGATAGACGGAAATGTTCCGTCTTATAATTCACAAAGCACCGATGCCATAACCATAGTTGTATTTTGCCTTTCAGATACAAAAGAGGTTCATTTACAAAAAGGTTCAATCCCCAAAAGCTAGTAACACGTTCGCTTGTGATCATAAGATGAAAAGTGTTTGCAAAAGCAGAGCGTTCGTGTACAAATAGAAACTCAGTGTCCGAAAACAATTAAACGGTTGTGGGGAGTACGAGCCACCAATATATAAGAACTGAATAGCTGTGAAATAGTGGAAAGTGAAACTCACAGAAATTTGACGTAAAGTTCCCGTTTGGATACAGTTTTCTAATCAACTGCTTCGAAAGTGTTGTTGAGTTCGTCATCGTTGAAGGTGGCCAATGAATTGTAGCCTTGTTGGGTAAGCAGTTCACTCCTGCGCTTGTGACATGGATGTGCTAGTCTTTAAGCCGTTGCCCTCATACCTGTCTGACCGAATTATGGGATCCAACAGTTCAGCTTTAGCCGTCTGTCAATAAAACTTAGGCAGATCGATCATCCTATAGTAATGATAAACCTCAGCCTACCAAACAGTGCTCTTAACTGTCCAGTAGGTAATATGAAAGCGGAATATTCAAATTAATTGTGACGGTCTGCGTCACGTTTGTTTTTGTGACCCTTAGACAATAAGAAGGTCACTTCCAGGCGGATGTCAGGACAGTTATGCAAGCACTAAACAGATTTCCTCACAGGCGCAAAAATCGGAGTTCATATTTGGGTCGTGTGCAAGGAAAAATTCTGGAGTACTTAGTCGATACAAGATTCACTGAAACTGCGCAGTCTGGAGTGTTTTACAAATGTACTAATTAGTACCTGAATTTTCACTCTACTATTAAGAAGAGTTTCATGTGAGATGAAGGGGTTGGGAGTTGGGAAAATAGTAGTATCAGAGGTAAAATTAGTCATTCAAAATGAGGCTAGAAACTCGGTCGCATTCCGTTGAACAGAATTCAGCAAACAATAAGCGAAATATCATACAATCTGTTAGTAATAGAAATGAACGAGCATACGAAGTTCCAACATACTCGACCGTTCGTCATAGTCAAGCTAATGGAATTGGTGGTCGTCTGTTCTAAATGTGTACGTGAAGTCTGCTCTTTAACTTGTCAATCGATGACGCTGTTACAACCTATTCGGGTAAAGTATTTTGAACTGTGCATTCTCGCTTGAGTCAAGGGCAGCCATAATTCACAATAGATGTTTTGGTTTGTGGATGATCCTGTGTGTGACGAAGAGATAATCCACTACCGAGTAAAATAATCCGCCCGAACAGGTAAGCGAACTAACCGTAAAACGAAGGTTTCCTACAGTATGCAGGGTTCTGCCGAAAACAAGAAGACGGTATACTTAACTTGAGGTTTTAGCGAATCAGTGACCCAAACATCGCGGAAAAGCTTTTGGAATGACACTTCTGGGACAGTTGAGCATACTATCTAAGCAAGTAGCTCACTGGAACACTAAAACACCGGTCGGAAAAGAACCGAGGTCAGTAGGAATGAATGTTCCGATTTCCCTTTCAACTCTAGTGTTAGTAGCTACATTAATAGCTGGAACGATAAACCCTCTCCTGTTCTTGATGACCGAGTGGTCTCTCAGTGCAAAATTCGACTGATAAAGCGCTCAGGTCTATCCAGATATAGTCAACCACACCAACTATTTTTAAGGTAATGTTTACGATCAGTAAAAAGGAAATGAAAATTCTACCAGTGTCTTTGCGCCGGCATCCATCAGTACACAGAAAAGGCGAGTGGAGTAATTCTGTACAGAATGTAGTCAAGTGTGTGAAGCTAACGCTGATCTGTTGACGCATGTTCTTTTGCATCGACTGAAGGATGGAGTAAAACGGAAAGTTGATTTTCAGCTCCATACACTTGTTGAATGTGCCGAAAGTAAACGCAAATTTTCGAACAAGATTGATTTCGGAGAACATCAGACATGCATATTTTGCCGAAAGCAATCTAGACAAACGGATGTGTACGAGAGCCACTGGATCTGACTGGTCTCAGCAAGGATACATAGGAGTCCTCACACTTGTCGACAGACTACCTCCACCATGCTCCAACCGAAATGAATTCCATCAACAACTTCGGCCGCATTTCTCAAGGTTGTTCATATGCGCTACTTTTTCGAAAAGGTTTTGACCCTACCGAAAAAAACCATCGCTCCGTGGCTAAACCTGGTGCTAAATGTTGAGTTATAAGAAACGAAACAGTCTACATGGTTTTCCCATTTGGTTCAAACTTCGATGTCTCAACTCGCATCGCGACGCCTTCACACGCAGCGATGAACTGTCAGCAGTCAACCATGGTCTCCATGTGGACGTTCTCGTCACGGTACAAGGGAAATCCCTAATGAAAATATATCTCTCACGCGTTTCTGTACAGTCAACGAATAGTTACTCTGTGGCATTCTTGTTGCAGCCATAACCACAGGCAAGCAAATACGGAGAAAATGTATGCGGCTATTCGAACAGTCCACCACCAAAGAAAGATTCGGCTTTCGTAGTTTGTGCCTCAAACTGAAGAGTAGCTTACAAGACGACAGGCAGCCTCCCGAGTGAATCTAACCGGTTCCGGTCCAAGATATTATCGCCTCATCCGCACATTGGTGAATCATCATCTCGCACGATCCTGCCTGTGGACTGGTTCCTGGTTGACCAGACCACTGGGGTAGTGGTACATCGCACTTTGAATCACACGGAAGGATTCGCTCCAGGCCTGGGCGAGCTTCAATGGGCTGATGAATGAGCCGGGTATTTTAAGTCCTTCCACCTGATTGTATATTGTCCAGCCCGACTTTGCCACTCTTACATCATGTTTTTCCACAAATTGAATAACTCATCCTTTCCTAGTGATCTGAAGCTCACTGCCTTATCTTTGAGATTGGTGCGCCATTTCTGCAAGATATTAGCTGGTGGTTGGAACACACGATTGACACTGCCTACTCTCCAATTCACAGTTTTATACCGTGAAGCAAACTGGATAGCTCTGCGCCGCTTTGGAACTCTTTTTGAATATCTTCCATTCTATGCGCCGCTTTTGTCGACGTATCCAAGGCGTTTGATTCTACTTCGTAGGGCTCCATCATCTGAAAATTCTGGGTTTTTGCCCATCCCTCGGACTTGACCCACTGTATTACTGATTCATGTTGCAACTCATCCGCCATGTTCGAGGGCTTTTTCCTCCGATTCCAATGCGGTGTCTACTAGTGTGCCAACACTGCCGCTGATCATGACAGTAGATGTGGTGTTAACTTCATCTCGGAAGTTGGATACCAGTTTCATGACACACACACGACGATGATAACCTGATCTCCCTGACGTAGAATCCAACACGTCTGTCGGAAAAGTTTGCATCTTTAGCCAGTGCTGTGCAGCTTATTAGGCTGAAGCTCAGCATTCAAAAGGCCGGGCCCCTGGGTATTTGTGGTAAACTTGAGCAGGACGCGACAGCCGTTGTTGAGGATCCCATTCAGTTGGGCCCGGACACTGTCCATTCGCTGAGCGCCCCCGACAACATGACCTATCTAGGTGTCTCGTTTACACGGAAAAGTTAATTGTTCATCAGTCACCGATTACAACCCCGTAAGATACTGGATGTAATTACCAAAGCGCCTCAAAGACACCATCAACGCCCATACCCACTGGTTTCAGAAATGAATCGCTTGTTTGGAGCCGAATCGACCGCAATACACTCAGAGCTGTAGACTCCACTGTACATCGGTTTACCCGACAGTGACCCCGCCTCCTAAGTGAAAAGCGTGTGAGTTACATCCGCATCCCGATTCGCCTGGGTGATCTAAACATTCCACCATTCCGAATTTCTCCAGAGCAAGCCTAAAAAGACTGCTCTCTGGTCACTGTCCAGTCCTGTGGAACGTGTTCAAAACTGGTTAACCTGACCACTCATGAATGGAATTAAAGTCTAGTAAACATTCAGAGTCTGTCAGTGACTAACAGGGAAGACGTTGATACAGCGTGGATGAACCGTTTCTAACATATACTGGACGGCCGCGGTCTTCGGAAAGTTTCCCAATCTCCACCCTCCAAACGTTGGCTGCTTTATCCAGACCGTGCGTTCCGCAGAATATGTATCCGTACCATCCAGAATTTACACACTGAGTTCTGGAATTCTCAAGGTGGCCGGATTGACCACTAGATTCTAGACTGTGGCAACTGCGATCATCCATAAAGCCTGACTCTTCAACCGAACTAGATTACACACGGTTAGTGTTATACTCAACACAACCGCGTCAAAAAAGATTTGGCGAAAAGACTGTACAATCATGGCTATACGGTCTTCGAGGAGATACGGGTATCAAAGGCAAGCTAACATATTAAGCTAGACATAATCGACGTTCGTGACTACGAAGCTGTTGTGTTGGACACCACTGCAGCGAACGACCAAATAAGCCAGGCTGTTTGGACCGACAGAATTGAAAAGCCATGAACCGAATACCACGATACCGGCATTCAGATGATTCAGCGAATTTCGTGGAATCATGCATTCTTTGTCATACAGTGCCATTCTCCGGCAGGGAATATTCGTTAATGTGTTCACCGTTTTGTTCACTGACACTTCTGAGTTTCCTGAAAATTTGTGGAACACCTATGTGGTGACCTTGGCGTTGGCTGCTA
This sequence comes from Paragonimus westermani, assembly GCA_008508345.1. Taxonomy (NCBI): domain Eukaryota; kingdom Metazoa; phylum Platyhelminthes; class Trematoda; order Plagiorchiida; family Troglotrematidae; genus Paragonimus; species Paragonimus westermani. The sequence goes on along the minus strand of QNGE01001786.1, from coordinate 123,096 downwards.
CCTGTGTCCCTGACAACCGTCTCATTATGGAATGACACTTTTTTATTCCGATGCGTGGACCTTGACTTTGTTAGCACTATACTACACCGAAGAGCCGTTTATTTTACGAGGTACCGTTTTTCCATTTTTATCCCTTCAAATATCATATCGAAACTTTTCATCTGATTAGTGCAGTGTTATCCATCTTTGCAGCACTTGTCAGTTGTTCAGTATTGATAGGAACGCAGGGTTCAACATTCGTGGGACAGTTTTCATGAGCTTCCGTCTTCTTCTGCCTTATCTTGTTGTTTCTTTTTTACCATTACCTATTCATTCCTGAACATAATTTGAATTGGATCGATCAACATTCTCTTGTAACTGCTTAAAGCTAAACAAACACACGTTTCAGGTTCACTCAGTATAAAACAGTAAAACGAAGTCAGTACTATTTGTTCCGGATTTAACAACCCCGATAACGGTGGAAAAGATCACTCGGAATTTTATTGAAAGACCAATACTCCCATGTAGATCTGGTATCACACAAAGTAGGTCTAATTGTACAGTCCGACTTTTTGTCCGTACTGATGTGAAAAAACAACTCTAGTTGACTGAAGAATCACAATTGGAAGTAAGCTTGTAGTTGGAAATACTGCCAAAGAGCTAATGTTGACTTTCAAACTTTAACGAGAAGTTGGCTATATCAAAATATTCAACTGTAACTGTCTTGGATAACACGAGTATATGATCAGTATAGTGTGGTGTTGAAGACGCCGCCTTCCGAACTAAATTATGCCGGTAACTATCTTTGTTGTGAAGTCATCTGTGTACACCATGATTGATCTTTAATTTCCTTTGGGTTTTATGTCCAATTCAGTTTAAGCAGAATGTTAGCCTGATAAGTCTAAATCAGACGGTACAGTTTTGTCCATTGTTCACTAGAAATGCTTCACTGGTGGCTTAGATCAAGTATCTGAGAGTACTATTTGCGATGGTTGGACACCCCGTTTAAAGCCCAGAATCTTCAAGGTGTAACCAAATGCACATTCGCAGCAGGGTGATCAGAGAACTTGCGAGTGTGTAACGCAAATACGGCATCAATGATTCATCGTTTTAGACTACAAAGTGGACAATATAACTGAAATTGACTATTCTAATAGTGAATATGACCAGAGCGTCTAATTATACTAATATAGCTAACATACTGTACTAACAAACACTATGTTCCTATCTTGCAGGTTACAGTGGTATATTTTTATAAGGACTAAAATTATAGTTCATTGGTTGTAACGCTTGAGAACTGTGTCTACTTTCTTTACGGTGTTTGTTCGATATGCAGTTTAAACAATTCCTATTGTATTCATCTTACGTTAGCACTACAAAACTACTCGTGCAATCTCATTTGTGCGTCGGGATATAAACGTAGCCGAATGCGTGTTCAAGCAGATATATTCTGAAAAGATTGATCGGCTTCAGTCGCGCTGTCTTTGTGAGTTGAATCTGACGGTCAACGACACAGTTAAACACATGTAAGTCGCCTGTAAACCGGTTCCTTCCGCTTTCTGGTTTGGTGCACAACATACCACTACTCATAAAGGAGGCATTAAAACATACATTGTAAGATGATGACATTTCTCAAATTCTTGTCGATTGATTACAAAACCGATTAATTGTGTGAGTTGACATTTAACTGGGAAAAGCGAGGACAGAACTAGCAATTTATGGATGCCGATAATTGTTTTCATGCCGTTCAGTGTGTTTCACCTGGTAGCGTTTAAGTGCTTCCGATGGTGTGATGAATACAACTTTCTTCCGATTCACATATTTTCAGAATAAGCAGTTGAACAAGTGGTTGGACTGTGTACGGTGCTGTTAACAACTATTTTAATAGAACGGATATCTCTCCTTGAATGCAGATCAATCAGATATGCGGTTTACCTACCGGAAAGCCATTTGCAATGAAGCAAACAAATCACGACTTCCAACCAGAGGTTATAGTGAAGACAGTTAGAAAGCAACAGTAAATGAACAGTGAAGGGAGTCTACACTTGGGAAATTAGGTAGAAAGTAAACGTCACAGCTGTGCTTTGCACACGGCAGAGGACATTTGAAAGTGCGAATTTTCGGATCGGATTCTAACCAAGCATAGAACACCGGTAGGTTCAACGTTCGATCCCATGCCAGAGAAAGTGTTTAACACATCAAGCTCACATTACCGCGGTTAGCAACAATATAACAAATTGCGGAGACGTGTTTCAAGAGTACGATAGCAAGGTCAGTTGTGTCAGCAGCCTCTTCCAACAGAAATTCGGTGTGTGGCTTCCGATTAGTCACAGTACTGTTAGTCGAGCCCCCCATCGTAATTACAATTTTTTTTTAAATGAACAAAATTTATCTCGATTAAATTGTGGAACTTATATTACTTTATGTCAGTTTTAATCTTCCCATCAGAGTATATACATCAAGGAAAACTTGATGTTACAAACGTTTGAAAGTAATCTGCTCATAATAACATATAAATACATCTGACACTTGATAATGAAAATGTATAACGGAAGGCTATATTTCACCTGTCGAATGTTTTAGCGAAAATTCAGCAAATTGTTTGGTATACTTTACCTTCGAAATTTATTCCTAAATTTTTTAGCTGAATGTCAGTACGGTTGATTCTCATAATTCTTTCTGATAACACCTTCATATTTGACCGCTCCATCGGTAGACCTGTAAACCTGTAACTTGTTGCCATGGACTAACAGAACACTATTCAAAGACTTATCAGGATTGCATCCGCTTCTGAATCGGCTCGTATTGACCAATCAAGTTTCTTAAAACGGTGAACGGTTTAAGAAAGCATGAATAAACGGACAGTGTACAAAATTCATATCAATGCAGTAGTTCGTGTGAACAGAAAACTACGATACCCACCAATTACAACAAATCAATCTATTCCATCTACTGTCTATTGGTTTGCAGAAATATTATCATGATCTGCATTAGTATAGTCACGCCATTTCTTTTTGTCGAGGGAAAGACTCAAAGAAGTCCGTCGTGCATAGTCAACACCAAGTGCTCAAGGACTTAAGAGGCGTGGAGGCTCCTGCTGAAGTTTCTAGAAGCATGTTACATCGATCGGCGTGTGGTACAGTCGAATTCTACACTTATGATATTGTTCCACTTCACATTCTACTCTCACATCTGACTTTAAGATTGTCTGTTTCCGGACGTAAAGGTGTCCAAACAACAATGATTCCACATAGATACTCAAGTAGATTTTAGAAAGTACGATGCTAACAGCTTAAAAACAACTTCACAAATAACCAACGCTCATAGGGAGTGATGGCATCATTGACCTCAATCATTAGTGCACGTATACACAAACCTTTAAAATTCGGTCTTTTATGTCGGTTCTCTACTTCGTCATTCCATCCACACTGTCCGATGGATGCATCCAAAAGTCAGTTGCATAATCACATAAAATAACCTACAGCCATATCAGCAGGATGAGGCAGACATCAAACGTGTTTAATCTGTCTCAGCGTTCGCATGAGCCGGAACTTCCGATCACCATACAACAGTCAATGGTTAGTACCTGTTCCCACTCTCCTTACTAACTTCATGCCGTCAACACACTAGTGACTGAGAGTCGTTTCATTTCCCTTAGGAGATTAGGATAACTGTCTTTCACCAGCTTTGAGTAGACAGGTAATGTTAATTCGACTCAGGGTAGTAACATCCCATAACACTGAAGCGCAGCCTGGGTAATTATGATACACTCATACTTGATCACCTCTAAACCGCTTCGTTCGATGGTCGGTTGTTTACTCCCATCACATACATCTTCCCCCCGCCCAAGACTATATTTACCCCTTCATGAAGTGTGTTCCATTATTGCTTTGGTTGCTCTTACTGTTGTGCTTTGCAAACAATCTGTCTTCGCGAACTAATTGAGACCAAGTCCCTAATCAGCTTAACTCCGTCGGCTGTTGTGCTACCTCGACGTGTTCGTGGTCTGCTGAAAAGTGGTAGGCGACCGATCAGGAACGTTACGTACACTCGTAAGTTTGTATAGATGCGCACATGCTTGTGCGGTATGTGTTTGTGTGTGCGTTGATGCATCCAGAGTAAGACACTGGCACCCAATTTGATAGTAAATAGGATAAACTGACCATATGTCCCTGAGGGACGAACAATAACGAATGAATAGAACTCATTGCAGTAATTACAGTGGCTTTGGAGGCAGGGAAGAAAAACGAGTAAATTGGAAGAAGCGATGAATGAGCAATTATCTGAGTATATTTCTTCCGTACATAAACCACTTGTTTGGCCGGCTGCTATTCAATTATCGTCTGTCCGTCAAACTATTCAATCGCCTGCTTGTTCGTTTCGTCAGTTCCCTCCGCTTTCAAAATATTGCAAAATTACGCGCGCACACACACACATACATATACGTGGGGTGGAACAGGATGATCACCAGATTCAGTTGTCTACATATTCTTAATTCCAACGCTGTTTGTATTTAAAAAGCCTCTCCGCAATCATATTCCAATGGGTTTCTCCAATAGTTTGGGTACACCTAACTAACCCGGCAAATTACACACTGTTAACATAGCTTATTAAAGAACTATTTTACATTAGGTCTGAAGACAAATACTAAATTTTCAGTAGAAAGGAGATGATTAGAAGATGAGACTAGATTCAAAGAAATATGAACGTGGGAAAGTTTGGTGTTTGATTGGCTCTAAAACATATGCTGTTGATAGAATATATACGGTTACTGTCGATGGTAAGAATCCAGATAACTCAAAGAGGTGTTACGGTTGAATCTTGTAAAGTTAGCATTGTTTGCACAGAGAACTTGGCTACTCTTGATTTTGGTATATATGAAATGGTTGAGTGAAGGACTGCTCATAACGACGGTTGAGTTGTGTAACATTCTGTTAACTAAGTTTTCTGACCATGGATTTTAGGGGAGCAGATGGTTTGATGTTTAGCTGATAAATTTATGAGTGATCCACCATCTAAATCATTTGAAACATAGGTATCGTTTTATGCAACACATGAATTTGAGTCCTCATCTACTTAGATGTTTGTTCTTCGAAAAGAGTGCTTTGATTCCGCCAACTCCGGGAAATGTAAGCTTTCTCCATAGACTGCTTGCTTGATTAACATGGGCTGAGTGGCGGCATTCTGAGGTTTCCAAAGTCGTGTCGTAGCACATACACGTGTTAGTTGAGTGTACTGTTGTGTAAAACGGAGAGATAACATTCATTATCAGTTAGCTCATTTCAGTGAGATATGAACTGTACATTAGCAGAAGAAAAACACACCCTTGGGTGGTTAGATGTGTTGATGATAAACCGACGTGTGAGGGTGACACAGGACCAATTTTACACCAATTAATTGTGACGTTATTCGGACAAAACGTAGACAGTTTATATTCAAGCGTGCTGCATACACAGATACAGATATCGCATACTCACAGGTAGGTAAAAATGATCAGAGTCAGTAAGCGTCCACCAGAATAGTGGCACCTAACAGGATAAAACGCACAAATTCCGCTCTCACTCGCGCCTAGATAAAGACCACATTGGTTATTCTTTCCGGAAAACGGTCTCTTTCCATTATTCTAGCTTCATAGTAATCAATTCTTTCAATCACGGTCTTGCTTACTAGATTCCTTGTAGCAAATACGTAAAACATTTGGGAGCTCTGTTTGGATTCTTTCCTAGGACGAACAGTGTTTTCAGCATAAGACAAATTAACCCACAGGTTCCAACTTGTACCAGCCGATCAGGACAAATATGATTGGTCTGTGGGGATAGTATTGTCGGTGGACATTGTCGCAGGCAACTAACGAGATGCAGATTCCCCTATTCGGTTTCACCTCTAAATCACCCTCTGCATTTCTGGCTGCAAGTGAGTGCACCATCCGTGGTCAGAACTGTTGTCGAAAGACCCTACCCACATAATTGGTGACGACTGTGAAAAAATCACACAATGCAATGATGTAGCGTAACCTTCAGTGGTTCACCACAGCAACCTGCGAATGGCTTCCATGCGAATTTACCGGAGGTTGCACATAATGTCGTCTTCAACGTCCAACATTCAGAAATGGGTTTCATGTTCACCCTACAGACAAGCGCTATGGAATTAATCGAATGGTCTTACGCAGGCTCTATACCGCTGGGCACGTTCAGATTGATTGAGAGTTCCCATTACCCCTTGTAATGGTTGGTCCTCAGCCACATTCCAATGATTCCATAGACTGAAAATTAAGTCTTCTTTGGATGGCAGTTTGAAAGATATTCAGGTATTGGCCTTTTAATGTTGTGAACAACTTTGTCAGATGTAGAAGGCTGGTGTTTCAGGTGAACGTTAAGAATTTTCTTCAGGCCCATACAATCGCATACTTTGTCCACTAAATGCAAGCTGTTCAGTAATTCACTCCCGTCTTTTGACGACCGGTTTTAAACTTTGTACTTGTGTGATAGCTTGGTAGATTTAGAGTGGTATCTCTCTTTCGAGTATCAGGAAGTTAATTGGCTCACTATTTAAAGATTATAACTCATCTGGCCCAAAAATATTCTAAGAAGGAAATAGGAAATCTCAATCAATCTGAACGTGCCCAGCGGTATAGAGCCTGCGTAAGACCATTCGATTAATTCCATAGCGCTTGTCTGTAGGGTGAACATGAAACCCATTTCTGAATGTTGGACGTTGAAGACGACATTATGTGCAACCTCCGGTAAATTCGCATGGAAGCCATTCGCAGGTTGCTGTGGTGAACCACTGAAGGTTACGCTACATCATTGCATTGTGTGATTTTTTCACAGTCGTCACCAATTATGTGGGTAGGGTCTTTCGACAACAGTTCTGACCACGGATGGTGCACTCACTTGCAGCCAGAAATGCAGAGGGTGATTTAGAGGTGAAACCGAATAGGGGAATCTGCATCTCGTTAGTTGCCTGCGACAATGTCCACCGACAATACTATCCCCACAGACCAATCATATTTGTCCTGATCGGCTGGTACAAGTTGGAACCTGTGGGTTAATTTGTCTTATGCTGAAAACACTGTTCTTCCTAAGAGAGAATCCACGAAAATGGACTTGTGATAATCACAATTACATTAGACTTGATAACAACGACTGCCCTCAAACGCAAATTTGTCGTTTGTTACCGGGAGGAATTTATGATACTCCTAATATTAGTAATATTAACAATATCGGAAACAAACCGTTTTACTCACCCAAACCGAATGGACAGTCAATCAGTGTACAGGTTAAGACACGGTGAGTTTCCAACACATTTCATTTGCTTTTGTGAGGTTCGAACCAGGCATCCAACAGTATCTGTTGCATTCAGGTTCGCATTCGGTGCTATATCATTTGACCCGAACGATCGCATGTGGCTTCTTATCATCAGGGCTAAGTGGCTAGGTATAATTCCTATCTACGTTTATCAGAACGATAAAATACGGTGTCCCGTAAACTGTGCGGAAACGCAGTTGATCACTGCTGGTGAAATATAAAAGGGGATTAAGAAGTGCATACTGAAATCTTTCCTTGGGTTATATTGAAGTCGCTTCTTGCAAAGCCGCAATCATTCCCACCATACCTTAAGCGCAAGTCATCCCCGGTGCAGAACAGTATACCAATTTCACGCACGTTTCTAGCCCCAATATGCATGAAACCGGAACGGAACCAAATGTAGGCAATGCTGAATACTTGTAATCTCAGTCTAGTTGAGGCTGGCTGCGCAACTCATCGAACAGTTTTGGTGTTTTCAAGAACCACTTTTGATACAACTATCAGAGAACATCTGATTGATTTCGCTTGAACAATCGTAAGATTTTCACACAAACGCAACAACCGTGCAAGATGGTGAAAGCATTCATGTGTTATATGGGAAAACACAAGTGATGAAGAGTCCGGATATTAACAAACATAGGACAAATGCAGTAGGTAAGGGAGAATATCCAGTTTATTTACACGCATATTGTGGATTTAGTGATCCGAGATACTGTTTTAGATTTTCACATATTCTTTCCGCCACAGCAAACAGTTTAGTAAAATCATGATAACCATTTAACCAGCGAATTCCACATCACCACCCATCCAAACAAAAACCGGCCGGAATATAGTTGTTACATATCGCAGTATTTCTGATGTGAGCTACAGTATTGAGTCGAGAAACTTGGAATACTTCTTCAGTATTCCTTCGATAAACAGCACTTTCCCAGAAACTTGTAAACAACCCACTGAAAGGGATGTTTTTGTGGGGAAGGTAGGCTACTCATGGAGAACCTGATCAACTCAACTTGACAAGTAGGACAGGTTCTTTTTTGTAAACTCATCAAGGTGCATGTTTACACATGACTACTGCTGAGTTTTCATCAGGACTACCTCTGGTTTGCTCAGTTACTATGGCCTTTTTGAAATAAACTATACTATCACATGGTCATCCCTCCCATAACCATCGTGTGAAGATGGACGATTGTATATCAAAACAAAGTGGACGGCTAACTACCAGTTATTTTGACCAAAATATGGTAACAGTTGTTCAGCTGTTAGCTGCACTGACCATTGTCGTTGTCTTGATTGGGCACGATTATAATCCGAAGAGTATACTGAAGTTTAATTAAGCCTGAAAAGGAAATGGTAATCAATGAATGGACTACTGTTTTACCAGTTATAGATCTGAGACAAAGCTGCCTGAGCCATTTGTGCAGACTGTCCACAAACAGTTTCCACTGGGTTATCTGGTCTGTTGTTCGGTAAGTACAGAAGCAAACCTGTTTTTTTCTACACCAAGACGGTTGCAGTGCCTTTCTTACTGGAAACAACGAGCCCAATTCGCTCCCCAAAATGTGATGGCTCTTAAAATGTTTCTTTTTACGCTGAACACTGTAACCTCACGTGATGAGCTCGGAGTGACCGACAATTTTCTCATTTATAAATGAAACGATGATTAAGACACGACGACTCGTAGATCACAGAATTACTAGCCGCCTGAGGGTATGCTTATCAGCTTGACTGATGCATTTTGTGGTTAAAAATTCTCTGTTCACCTTCACTGAAGCAAACAGTTGATGAAATTTTTATCACTGAAAAAAGGCGAAACTGACTACGTTTTACACTGGACTCCACTACCTTGTTTAATGAACCACTGTAACCCAGAACAAATAAACTGACATATCATAGAATGACATAATCCCAATTTAAAGGACGAAAAATGACGGTAGACTACTCTCGACTTGTTTGGATGAAACGAAGGTGAAAGTGCGGCTTAGTTTAATAAACAGATATACTCAAAGATGGGCCTACTCTTCACCAGTTATGAACTCGGCAAATACCTCTCTGCATATTACGGTCAAAAGTGACGTTTTTGAACACATGTATATTAACAGCAGCAAGACAGATCGTTGAGAAATGTAATTTCTTTGCTTAAGCTTCAGAAGATATCCGTAGTGGTGTAATCACTCCGTGATTACTCTACCGTGTTTACGAACTACCCGAACAGATAGCTTAGGTCCTGGCGAATATGTTAGAATTTAAAACCGGTTCTTAAAAATTAGACAAACAGTAAGTTACCCTTTAAGTAGCATCATGTATGTTGTAACCAGATTATTCAGATGAGTGCCAAATCCCTTCAGTTTATAGTTTCCACATTGTGACTACTGGTTGGACAAACCTAGGACAAATTTCAAACAGATGGTTGTCCAGAAACACCTGGTCACTACAACCGATTGGCTGATAGTGAAAGTGAATTAGCACGCATATGTCGCTTGCTAATTCCCTTGCATTGTTGCGCAATAGCACAAGTAATTTTATTGTGGCGTTGGAATAGATCGTGCGTGTTTGCGCGTGTTGACATTTTCCTGCCTTTGGTGTCCAACTGAGATGATGTGTATTGAATAAACCACGCTCTAAGAGTAAAATGCAATGGTGAACACACAAAAAGAGATGGTCTGATGCCAACAAGTTTTGTTATACAGTCCGGACTAAGTTTTCAACTGTTATGTGTACGTGTGCGTGTGTGTTCTCTTGTGTGCGGACATGCGTTCCATTGCGGTCAATTAGTAAACCTAAAACGTTGGAAAGGAAGTTTGCTTGAACAACCTGAAATGTGCGCATCGGTTTGTAAAATGAGTTCATTAGCATAACTAATCTCTCTTTTTTCCCAACACAATTCTCAGTTTCCATCGGCCTCGTTCGTCTGTGTAGGGAAAACCTGTTCATCCTATTATGAAACTGTCCAATTGGATACGAAGATTAGGGCTGAAAAGGCGGGAATTTGTTAGCTGGCTTTGGTGTGAGATGGTTCTTATCTGTTCGGCATATTTTCAGCCCGATTTGACGTTGACAAGTTCTGCATTGTAAGTAATGACCTCGAAGGTGTTGTGTAGTCTTTCACTTAAATCCGTCACAACTCTATAGAACTGTCTTATTAGATCAATGAGCGACCTCAGTTGTGTTTGTCCAGCTGTCTTAAACATTCATACTTCTCCAGCGAACCGTACTCACTTTTGCGTGACAGCCTTCCACATTTATGCGCAGTTGCTTCAGAGGATTTGCAAAAACCTACGACTCACATCTGCAATATATATCTGCTATTCGAAAAATCTTCCCTGCACTCATGAGGACAATGTAATATTTTCACCAAATATAGGCGCACATATCTCCAAAGTTTCTGAACGCTTTTAGTGTGTAGAAAGTATATTAAAAACTACCCTCACGGCCGGCACCAGTAGCAGTGTAACACATTCGCCAACACTCTTAACCCCTCCAGTAGACTGTTATCCGCCTCTTGTCTATAATCTCAAGGACTCATTTGACTTGCTTTAATTTTTCTCATATAAAACGTATGTACCCAATGTAATTGTAAAAGCCCGATGAGAATCACTGAAAACAGCTGTTCGCACAACTGATTTCCTTTCATTTATGTTATACTAATATATACTAATATATATATTGTGCGTTTGATCAGTAAAATGAACTTAGCAGGCCAGCCACTCGAAACTGCTGATTGGCGAAACTGTTTGATACGCCGTGGAGAACTCTGGGAAAATGATAGTACTTTGGGAGTCGGGATAGTGCGCAGCTTACGAGAATAACTTTGATCTTCCCTCAATTGACTAACTGAACGGACAACTGTTAACATGCATTTTTACTCAGTCGTTAGTTTTTTGCCTTAAAAAGTCTGTTCCGTAAAAACAAGGGGGGGGTTAATTCTCAAGTTTCGCATTAGTTTGTCAAATAAGCTGGGAACAGAGGTGGTTTTGGTCCTAGCTCCGGTTGAAGGTTTTGGTATCGGTATGTTTGCCCAGGTTTGAATTTAGATTGCAAACGTTCCATCACCCAGCGAGGTGACAACGTGAGTACGTAAGTGTTTCAAGGTATAGTTTTGAGTGGCAAACATTCAAACGTGCTCATCTAATAAATTGGAAACAAACTTTTTTTATACGGTTTGATAAAGAATGTCGAAACTGTCTGAAGGAGAGACGTGGCACTCATGATTATGCAACTAAAAATTTTCTGACTTAATCAGAACCTTTCCATGTACAGACAAGACAGCGAGAAAAAATCGCGAGAATTAACACCTTTTGTGTATACACTCATGTACCTAACGCTTAAGACATCACATGGAATAAATACGGTTTGTGATGGTTTGCCAGAAAGATTTCCACTTAAGAAGTATTTGAAAGGAATGAGTTGAAATGTGTCACATATCATTGCATTTAGAAAGAAAACATTTCGGGGAACGACATATATGTTTAACGTTGTCTATCAGAGGACAGTCTAACACCGGAAAGAAACATCTCACATGAAAGAAGCTAAATGAACAAAACACTTATGCACACTTAAGTGTAATTAGAACAAATTAAACAATGTACAATGAAAGTGAAGCATCGGGTGTTAGAACAGCGTTCTTTATTATTAATTGATCAGTCCGGAATGAAAGACTATGCAATATCGGGCTAGTTCCCAATGGAATATCTGGCTACATGTTCATATTCGCTGGGTATGGAGGTGGCCACAATGAAGTGCAATGACTGAAGATTGTGTTCCACGTTAATAGGTGTTGAAAGGAATGGAAAAGACAAACAGTACACGTGTACCTGTGTTTATGTCAGCGAAAAAGTGAAATTTGTTGGACAGCAAAGAGCAACAAATTAAATAGCAAAAGCTGTCTTCTGTTTCTAGAAATCAGACTACTTCGTCAAAATAAGTGTGAAAACAGTAGCCAGGATAACTACGATGAACGAACACAACGGATTGTGGACTACACGTTTGTTAGCAGTTACGCAAAGATTACCCCAAATTGTGAATTCCATTGAGTGTAGGCCAAGGGAGGTTAATTAAATGAGGTAGGTGCGGATGCGAATACTTGAGTAAACGCGAAGAAACCTGAAACACTGGGTTCCCTTCAATAGCTTCATTAGCGCAGAAAGAAGACATATGTTGCGATATGTTAACATTTCGTTTACTCTCATCAGTCGCAAACATATATATATATATATATGACAGACAACTTCAGATACTGCTGTTGCACGGCCACATATCTGAAAAGCAATATAGGCACATGAAGCCAACCGGCACGGAAACACCACGAATGAGAGGTGCGCCAAAAATACACAAGGATAGAACACCCCTGTGACCAATTTTGTGTATGAACAATTCAGCATATCATGAGGTGGCTCGATGGCTGGTTGAAATTTTGGACCCCATTCGCAAACTGTTATCTCCCCATTGCCTAAAAGATTCTTTTGAACAGACTGATACATTAGAACGCGTGTCGGTGAGTTCACAAACTATGTATTCCATTGACGTAGATTCCTTTTTCACTAACGTTCCTCTTCATGAGACAGTGGAGTTTTTGTGTGATTTTATCTCCAGCCAAAACTGTGATATAGGTATTCCACTTGAATATCTTAAGGATCTCATTTTATTGTGTACAGAAAATATCATGTTCAATTTTGAACGGCTTTCTTATAGACGAGTAGACGGAGTGGCTATGGGTAGTCCGTTAGGCCCAACATTAGCCGATATCTTCTTGGGAATAATTGAACGGCAAGTCTCTGATAATATTGCCGAGACCTTATTGTACAAGCGGTATGTTGATGATATTTTGATTTTATGGATACTGATCATTTTGATTCATTTTTTAATCTTCTTAACTCTATTCATCCGAACCTATCATTGTCTCACGAAAAGGAATCAAACGACAGTTTAGCATTTTCAGATGTACTCATCACTAGGTGTCGGGATGGAGAATTACAGCGATCGATCCATCGCAAAGCAACATGGGGCGGACAATATCTACAATTCTCCAGTTTTGCCCCGATAGCATACAAGCGGGGTTTGATCAAAACTCTATTTCACAGGGCCAGTCGTATTTGCACTCCTGATAAGCTGCAAAGTGAACAAGAAATGCTGAAGAAAACGCTGCTGGCAAACGGATATCCCGAAAAGTTCATAGATATTCACAGCAAGGCGACCAAATGCAAGGAACCAGTGCAAACAGCTCAAAAGAAAGATATATTTTTATTTTTGCAATTCAAAGGCGATCATCTGGCAAATGACATCAAGCACAAACTGAAGTGTGCCCTATCCCGGACGTATACGGCTGCCCAATTACGCTTGGTTCAAACCACCAAAGGACTCGTTCTACACAATCGCGAACGCAGTCGGTCTGACCATTCTGTCTCTCACGTTGTCTATCAGTTCACTTGCAGTTGCGGTGACGTTTACATAGGCAGAACAGACCGACGGCTATCTCAGCGTGTGGCCGAACACCTCCCAAACTGGTTAAAACAGCGCATGACACAACTGGAAACCGATGGATCGGTTACTCGAAGCCCTGCGTCATCGATTGCCAGACACATCATGATAACAGGTCACCAGGTGGTCCCACTTAACTCTTTCAAAATATTGTTACGTCAGCAGAACCCGAAGCTACTGGCCTTTAGCGAAGCCATGCTGATTAGAGCTCACCAGCCGGCGCTGTGTGCACAAAAGTGGGTGAAGCAACCTATAGGGTTGCCGTGGTGGTGATGACAATACGTGGTGTGATTGTATGCGTGTCCATACCCAATCTGGCGAAGAAACTGGCTTGGGGTTGGTTCTTTCCATTCAGATCAGACCTCAGCGAGATGGCCAAGAAGCCACCTAGATAACTGTCCACAAAGCCATACTGTTTTTTGGCAGTGAAATGTGGTTGGTCTTATCGATGGTGGTAGAAGAATCTAGACGGACTGCGCTAGTCAGTATTCGATTATCAGTAGCCTTCAGCAGGTGGTCGCGGTGATTTCTCAACAGTGTAATACACGAGGTTCCCTGACGAACTCGATGCTTTGCTGTAATCAGGAGTTCAATTACTGACATAGTTGTGACAAGATGAAACATCCGGCAAATCTTGTATTACACTGAAGGACGCTGAAAAAAGGTGTCGGCTGATAGCTTGTTGGGCTATTTCTGTGTCTACCTTCGAGTATGACGTTGATTGTAAATGTCTTCTCCAGTCGCTGTTGAAGAAGGACTAGAAAGAGTTGTTACAAATTTGTCTAATCCATTTGCACATGTCTTGAGCAGGACCAATCACGTGAAGCCATGAATGCGTGACCTATTTACTGGGACTTTATATAACTTTACTCTAACACCAGAAAGCAGCAATTTTTTGTGGGGTACTATTGATTATCTCTGTGAATGAACAGTAATACGCGTTTGTGTATGTTACGCGGCCCAGAGGTTTAAGGCCTCCTCAGCTGCTTCTTTGTCAGTTGAATGTTTGAAATCGAAACTTGTCAACCTTACTCTCCATACGTGGGTTTAGTTTACTGTGAACTGGCCTCGGTCTATCCACAGCTCACAAGTAGGAGATAGGCTGGAGTGTAATTCTCCTCCCCTCTTACTGCAACCACGGTACGGTTGTGCGACGGGATGTATACTTCCCAAGTAAGATCGTCCTGTCCTACTTGGTGGTGGCTCGGTACTGCGCGTTTAGGGTCAAACAGTTTATTGAACCACTCTTCAAGCTTCCTGAACTCTCAGTAGGTAAGGACATTTTACTGGGACACATTTGATAACCACACGGTGGGTCACATCAAGATTCATTCGTTAATGATTAACCAGAGGGAGGAGAATAAGATGGTGCACATCTTTTGAGCAATGCTTTGATTGTATTGAAGTTTGTCTGACGATGAACCTTTAGACATAAATCCTGAACACTATGCACTTGTGTCCCATGTATTCATATGTCTCCACAATCACATTTCTTAGGATCAAGTGAAATTGAGGTGTTGATAATTTTAGTTATGTCTGCCTTGTTGACAAAATTGTAGCTCAAGTGTAGGATCTAGGTCTAGAAGCAAAGTAATCGCATAAATCTCTCCTAATTGCGATTCTCTCTTGACTATTCTGAAGAAACCGAGGAGGAGAATGTGAGATACCTTGTAGAAAGACACTGCATTGGCTGCCCATCTGTTGCGGTAGTGAAAACGATGCAAGGCCTTTTGTGTTAAAAGGCGGATGTAGAAAAACATGATAACAAATTAATAACAGCCTGGACACAGTGGTATGTTGACGTCTTCCTTGACATTATCGGTAGTGAAGCAAAACTTTTATGGAATGTCAGTCAAGGGTTATTTGATGAGTTAACCGTCAGAATGACAAGAGTCCAGCTGAAATTATCGATTTTTTGCGTGGTTAAAATACAGGTAAATATGAAATGAAACGATGAACAAAATACAGCTGAACAGGTTAAAATAGATGAAGATAGAGTGAGGAGGACGACGATTTCTTATTCGCTTGCAAAGTGAATATTTTTCTGACAGATTGTCGCAGCCTCCGCAAATTTCAACATATGCTGTAGTTTGAGATAGTACACCATTTGGAGGCCCATAGTTGACTCCGTCTTTCAGATGTCAAATAATGATACTGCACAAAGTTCCACATTCAAATTCGAAAGCCGTTTAGTGATGCGTTGATCGGTGTGCATTCCAACTTGTCTTATCATACGATCATCATATCCGCTTCCTCAGGTACACCTAAAAACACATCAGGTTGGAGTTGGCGACCAGGGTTACGGAGTATTTCCTCGGTGACGATGGTATCATCGTCGTTTCCTCAGTACTCACAATTTCCATGGTGCTGTGGATAATCCTAACAAGTGGTGTAAGCCTGCTTCTGGTGAAATCAGAATTACTGATGAGTAGTCGGGGATTTGGTTTATTTTNAAACTCGAGTCTAGTGCTTCTTTTCGAAAGAGGCTGGCTGGATAGTCTATCTGAATGCGAACGCTGCGATCGAATGTGAGTGATGGTCAACTTGGAAATCAGAATTGTTATCTCCTCGGTAGGGTGCGGATACGACAACATGTTTGAGATCAACTGGTCTAACAGAGTAACTACTAAAACGTGAAAGGTAACCATTATTTAACAGAGCAAACTGCAATAATTCTCCGTCTTACCTTGCCTTATCAAGTGCAGCATTTCAGCAAATTCTACTGAGTACTACGCTTACAAGCCTGCTGTTTGGTGATGTGCGTACGGGGCTCCTAAAATGTAGGTATTGACTCGATCAATCGTTTCTGTTTCACATCCCTTTAGAAAATAATTCGTCTGTTCTCCTGTTCAGCAGGACATCCAGAAAAGTTATTTATCCATCGATCTCATATCCAACAGTAAGTCTAATTTTTCTGTGCAAGAAATTCTGTGTAACCTTATCTTGGTCGATTAGCGGAGAGTTGCCGTTACTTTTGAGGAAATTCAACAACTGTTTGAATGCGTGTTTTGAAGATGGAAAGATCAGTTAA
Organism: Paragonimus westermani; assembly: GCA_008508345.1. Classification (NCBI taxonomy): domain Eukaryota; kingdom Metazoa; phylum Platyhelminthes; class Trematoda; order Plagiorchiida; family Troglotrematidae; genus Paragonimus; species Paragonimus westermani. The sequence goes on along the minus strand of QNGE01001786.1, from coordinate 106,305 downwards.
TCTTATAAAACGCAGCCGGTGTCCTATCAATGCCCATTATAATCCAAGTGGAATTCGCTACCCATTGCAGGTTGCCATCCGAGCGTTTGCTTGAGATCAAAACGCAGTGACTGAGAGCTTACACTGATATTTCCTTATGAACCGGAGGCCGGAATTCGAGCAACTAGAGTTGGTGTGTATAGTCTGGTAGCTACTCGTTCATACTCGAAAGTATGACCAGAAACTGTACTCGAACTATAAGGTACTTTCATCGCATTTATGCGGATAGCCACGGTCCTACGCGGATTGCCAGTTTACATACAAATTCCCCCGTTAAAAGCCATGCCCACGGTACTAACGACATAGCGGGTGGAAGCTTTGGCGCGTAACACAATGGATTGCTGTTTCGGCCCTTATTCTGATTGTCTTTACCTGATGAGTCCAAACAAAGAGAAGGCCGGTTTGAAGTGGGGCACCAAGAATCGTTAAAACCGGGAACACTTACCCTGAACCACTGTCGTAAAACCGTGTGACCAATGGACACAGCGGACTACTTGAGTGAACATACCAAAACAGTCAATAATCGGTGTAACAGAAAGAACCAATTAGTCAATAAAACGGGCTCAGCCAAGTTGACGATATTTTCCACAGCGCTGAGTAAATCAAAAAATTGTCAATATACGGAACAACAGAAATATATGGGGCACACCTATCATGAGCTAGTGGCTGTTGGTAAACATCTTTGAGTATATGTTGCCTACTGGGGAATTTGACAATTCCACTCTCCTTCTCGTAAGACAGCCGACTGAGGAAGTAAAGTTGTTTAGTTAAGAACGACAAAGTAATGAACAAGGCTTGCTTTCTGTGTTTGACCGTCAGCTTAATTACAAAACAATAAATATGAAAACAGTAACCAGGGTGAGTCGAACGGACTGTAAATAGAGGCTATGGACGGCGTGCTTATTATCGGTCACGCAGTGCTCCAAATTGAATGATTGTGGGTCAACGGAGATTAAGTGTCCACACGAACTATTCCTGAGCGTAGAGATAATAGTTGTTCAGTTGGATACTGATGGCCTCGACAACGGTCAGCAGTCGTAATCTCATTTTTGACCGATCTCCAGTCACTCAGTAGACATTTTGAAAGACATCTTTCCTATTGGCAAAATGATCAGAGGCGGTCAACTGAACAACAGTTGTGCTCGAAACCGTTTAGTCACACCACTGTTCAACCACATAAGATGAAGTTCATGGGACCAGTAAGATAATCGCCTTGTAGTAAGACCGATGTATGATGCTGAACACGAGCAAACAAATGAGTACACACAACAGCTGGTTTTAAAGTGTGGAAGTTTATCTTTGAGTTATGACACGGTAACGAGTTTTGAGCGGAAACTCACGCACAGTTCAGCCGTAGGGTAGGTTGTTCCTACTGATTTTCTGAGCTTTTCAGCGATAACTTTGGTCATAGTGTGCTCCTTGAAAAGGGAACTAATAAACGAAAGTTTCTTATTCTCAGAAGATGAATTAAGGTTAAGTTCTATCACCTGCATCGTCTTCTGAATGAGACACTAGGTAGCCATTCTGCACAAACAATTCCTACAGAAAATCTAGCTCAGCTTGTAAGGTGTCAGGAATGCACGTCTCTAACGCTCTACTCGTCAGACATCGCACGATGTCTCATTTTTGATTAGACCGAAAGAAACTGTCGAAATGAATGTACTGATCACTCCAAGCCCATTGCCTCTACGTTTTTAGTTGGTTCCAACTAGCTTTTCTTCTTACTACGTCAGCATCCAAAAAGCTTATTTTGTCGTTGCTGTCTAACTCTTTGGTGAATTTAATACTGCTATGGGCTGACATAAAAGCCGCCATAACTCTGTACATGTTGGAATTCTCACTGATGACGCAAAGAACATTGACAGCATAGCGATTGTAAGATACAAACTGCCAAAAAGACTGCATCCAATTGATTAGTCTTCAGTTTGCTCATGAAAACGTCAAATAACAGGGGCCAAGGGGCGAGACCGTTGTCATTGAATCTCTCTGTCGTTAAGTTGGATTGTTAAACAGAAACTAACGTAGCTAGTACAAAGCAACAGCAGTTTTCTCAGTTCATCTCATGGAATGATCATGTTTGTTTTTAAAGCTTAGTAAGTGTAAATAAAGAACTGTCTCATGAAATACTTGGGCACCATACGTGATGCTTTCTATATTAATAGGGAAAACTTTTGATGAATTTAAAGCTTCGACGGATTAAACCGATCGTAGTTAGTCTAGCCGACCTAATTATAAGAGGACTGTGTACGAGAGTAATTCGCAGCAAGCCACAAACCCTCACATCTTGATTACCTATCATATATAATTAAGTTCACCAATACTATGATGTTGAACTGATTTCACTATTTCGTACGAAACTGACATCACCAAGACACAAATGTAAGATTCTGTAGAACAGACTGTGAGTAAACTTTAAATTCCTAAAGTCCTCTTATAGTTAAGTACAAATTTGCTGTCATTATTCTGACTTCATCAAAACTTTTATCAAATCTAAGTGATTTTTAAAGTTATAACGGTTTTGGGACATTTTCGAAGAGTGTAAGTGCACCATAGTTTCCACTTCACAAAAAATGGACTGAATGGTTTTAGCCACATATACCGCGATCGCACTGCAGTCTAGCAATCATTTCGAGTTCAGCCAAGTGCATCTAAAACGTATCAGATTTTAGAAAGTTTAGTACTGAGACAACCAACTCATCAGTATTTTCTCTATAGGCATCCATTAGAAATCATTTTTGTCAGCCACATTTTTTAACTCCATAGAACTTTCGGAGATGTTCACACTTAGCATGCTATCTTCAAATTGACGGTTCCTCAACCAGAACCATCTAGGTGAAGTATAGAGCGGCCAAATAAAGATATACTCACTGCATTGAGTGAATCGCACTCCTCTGGAGGCTGCCTGCAGGTAATCATTCCCTTAAGCGTTCGGTGGATAGTAGTCCCAGTTGTCAATAGTGCGCCGAATGAATATCATGGCGAAATTTCACGCAGTATGCACATAGCGTCGATAGAGTGCCTTCGTAAAAGTATCACTCGCCCCCTACTGAGTAGTTTATGGTTTCATGTGACCATTCCGATCAAACTGTCCGATCCAAAACGGCGCAATTCTCTTCAAGTAGGAAGATGCAGACATTGTGAGCGTGTTGACAACAACAGTTCTGTCGACAGTTGAAAAGCAGTTCTGTAAGTGGGACACATCCAGTGTTCAGAGTCAGTCACAAGTAGCGATCGCTGAAATAAACTTCGACGGTACAAGTCGAAAGAGCATCGTGTACAAAGTTGTGAAGCAAACGTTTGCTTTTTTGGGGGTAGGCCTGCTTTGGAGGCTATTGATTTACAACAAGACTAGAAAGAAGGTAGGAGAAATTATTTCAAAAAAAACAGTAAAAACGAAAGTTTAACGATTACCAGAAAGATTGTTTGTAGCGTCTGACTGAAATTACTAGCTGGTTATTCTGCTGTTCTTCAATGATCTAGCCGGTATGTTGTCTATCTACTCAGGCATCTTGTAAATATCTTCATCACACAATAGGCATCACTTGTTATTTGTAAGTATGATGAAGAACATAAGCAGGATCACACCATTCTCCATACTGACTTTTGTCACTCTTTTTCAATACCATTAAAAAATATTCGAAATAAATTGAAACGGTCCCAGGTATTTTTACAGGCCGACTCTTGATATGAATTCATAACAGATAGACGCTGGCACGTGACTCCGAGTACTGTATGACTTTTATAAGTAGTGTACTCTCTAAGGGATGTCGAACTTTTATCCGATTACCACTTCACAGTCTTTTCTATGCGATGCTTCCTTTAGTTCACTCGACTTCGAAATTATCAACAGTTCCCTACTTAGAATAACCTGGGGCGACCAGCTCAGGCTATATATTAGTTATACTTACAACTCAGTAGCCGTTGCACAGGATTAACTATCATATTCATGTACTGTGCGAGTGTTCATTCCGTCGGTCCTACCTCGTGTTGTTGAATTGTGGCCCATTAGTTGACCCCCCCCCACCCTCTACTCTGTAGGCAACTGTTTTGATGTTTGTCGGTAGGTGTGTCGTGTTGGATGAACTTGTGTTACTCCGAATAAAAGATTGAAGATCACAACCAGGGAAGCGTGAGAACTTTTGAGAACTTTTGCAGTAGCGATTGAGTAAATGGTTACTTAGCCAGTAAATATTCCCCAAGATAACAGCAGCCTGACGCACAACAGTGAAAGAACCATGGTTTCAGTAAACGCGAATAGGAAAGCCGGATCCCTCAAGGATTCCGAAAAGATGAATATCTAACGCAACGTAAAATGGTCACATGACAGAACAGAAACGCAACCAAGGCTTATCACAATTCGGCATGCGGAAAAATATAACTGACTGGAAATATGAGCAAAAGGTTGAAAGTAGCCACATTTTTCGGACTCAGTTTGTTACAGGAGAGCGGAACTCCTTGCTGATACCTTTCCATCTCTGTTGGTTTTCGACAGACTATGTCGGGTTGTATATAGAAGTGGAGAAAACTCGGCGGAGTGATTAAAACAGTACTCGAATGAACCTACTACCGTATAATCATATTACAGGCTAATGTTAGAATTCACTTAGGCAACGTTCGTCAGACATGCATATTTGATTGTCTGTGAGATTGCTTTATCTAAGGGGTTAGGGAACTTGTGATACAGATTGTATTCCACGTATACGCTAATTAAGTAGATTTTTGAGGTTCACAATCGATTTAGAAGAGGATGCAGATTTGAACAAAGTGAAGAGATCCTAACCACAAAGCATTTTTTTCAATGTGTTGTAATGCCTAAGCCATATGGAAACTTTGCTTTGTATTCTGAATTAAATTGTCATAGTCATGGCAACCAAAGGGTTCACAATGAATATACAGACTGGCCAATTTCGATTTTACGGCGACAGAAATCTTTTCAAGATCCTGTTGCAAACTTTTGCATGCTGTCTGTCTGTATTCCATTTCACAGAACTTGAACATTCAATGAAAACGATAAGTAGGTGAAACAAATAGCTAGAACCAAAGAAAACACAAGAGTGAAATGAAGTGAACGCTTCAGTAAATTATATCTGAGAAATGAAACGCGACTTTCAGGCAAACGAAGGTCAAAAACTGAAACAAAAACAAAAATGATCATCAAGAACAAAAAAAATGAGTTAATACGGAAAAGGGATATAGTGAGTGAAAATGAGAATATACTGATATAAATTGGGTCACATTTGTACGCCAGTACGTTTCATTTTCTGTCTACTGTGAAGCCTTAACCATTCCAACCTGTAGTGCACAGACAGCAACTTGATCAATCGAGGTTAGACTGAGTTCTAAAATAGCCTGTTTTTGTGAGTATAGCTCGTCCGCTATCTCAGGCACTTGCACTAACTATCACAAGGTAATGACCGATTTTTCTGTGTGGTTCACCTTTAAGGACATTCATATGTGTTTCCTAGACTACAGTACGGTGTCTAGCAATTTTAACAAGGTAATCTAGTGTTTCCTCGCCACGAGTTTACGAAATCCACCTATGCATAAATAACTCAGTAGGCGATTATCAACAATACACTTTCACGAAGTTTATGATTTTTTGTGACGGCTGTCTGTGATTTACCTCAAATAGCCATCTTGTCGTCATTTTTGTTTGTAGCTCCTATAGGAAAAATGTAATCACCAAGTAGGACTACGTCGACGAGATCATTTTACACTCAGCTGTTTGTGACACTGTCCAACACTCTTGTTTGGACGAGTATCTGAATGCTCGTCATTTGTTTATGAATGTCCACAAATGTGCGGTTTTTTCTTTTTCGTATACACATTAGAATCGTTACTGTTTCTTAACCTTTTAGCATCAGCAGGTTTAATGACTAAATTGGGGAGTGTTCATCTCGAAAGAATACCTTTAAAACGCTCTGAATTACTTCGTGCCACAATATACTTTGGTCAATAAACATAAATGTCATTTTCGAGAAAGTTAGGAATTTGCACGGGAGCAGCTTTCATCTCACTCCACCACACTAGATGAGGCTTGCATATTGCTTAACTAGTTACATTGTCTGATTATAGACTTTCTTTGTTCAGTTAATACAAACTGTCAACCTCCTGAAATCTTTCTCAAAATCTCCACTTCGATGCATTAGTGTACCGTACAAGAATTTGTGATCAGTTTCAGATTTTAATCCAACTGCAAAGTATGCGAGCAGGTTGCTTAGAAAGTCATCGGGAGTTACACACCTTCTTTGTACCATGTAAACCTCACACACACACTGTGTTGTTGAGTACACTGTACAAATGGCAACTAAACGGGGATGAGTTGGTGATATTTTCTTCTAAATGTACTTTAGTGAGTGGAATTATTACAACTAAGAAAGTCATTCTGTCTTTCCCGACAGTCACTTAAGCGACAGATAATGCAAAACCAAAGGTAGCTTTTAAACTAAGAGAAACAAATCGTGATTTAGTCAATCCCATTTAAGTTGAAGTAAGACAATATAGTGTACATGCCCCTGATTGGTCTTGGCGATACTCCGCCTCCATGAACTTTGGAAAGCGTATACAAACGTGGAAGGATCGTCCCTGTAAACCTGATTTACTTCGAAGTCCACTTATTGAAAAGCACCCAAGAAACCGTCGTTTTACACAATTTGATTTTCGTGAATTTTTCTTGTCCGTGAGGCGAACCAAAGCAATCGGAGGACAAAACGCGGAGTAACTCAGTGAGTATGTTAGGTTTAGCGCCAAAATCGGACAGTCGTATGCTGTTGTGGGTTTTCTGAATGATCGTATGGACAATGGCGAATTCCATTAAAATTGTTGATATGTCATTGCTTTGTTTTGCCTAATGCTGGACCCCTTCAACTTCCTGCTGGAAAATACAAAGAATTGTAGTCTCTGAAAATCGAAGAAACAGCACGCAGTCAACTAAAGCGTGTGGTTGTGATTGAGATGTTCTCTGAGGTGAACAAGAGGCTGGATGGGTACCGTCTACATAGAGGAGTGCAAAATAGGAGCGAGTGTAAAGCGACAAGTTACGTGGTCAGAATTCAGTTAAATCGTACACTAGATTTCCAAGTGAACAAGAACTCGAGTTCGCAATTAGTCCCCCCATATTGTTGAGTCCTGGTGTGTTGAAAGTGCTGTTATTAGACCGAAAATCTGCCATCCAAAATAGAAACGCAGGCAATTATGTACTGTGTTGGAATTTAAACGTTTATACAAATACACACAACCAACTTGAAGACACTGATTGATTTAACCACATTTTGAGAATTTTTCAGATAATATGAAACTGGGATAAGACAAAAGCTGTAGGGAAAAGTTATCCCGAATCATTCTACTAGATGAAGCAACTGTCGGTGTGTAAACGATCACGCTTATCAAACCAATGGGAATGGTCATCACACGATTGCATGGTCTATCCAAAACTCAAACAGATGTCCGTTAGAACCAATTCGGAACCGGATGTTGTTTTGTCGGGACATCATTGAATTAAAGCTTATGAGGCATCCGGTTTCATTTAACCATTGTAAATGAAGTTTCAACAGACGGCTTAACGGTTGATGGTTTTGCCTAATGAATTAAACTGATTCACCCTAACTGATACGATGGCAACAAGTACGCAATACCGACCTAGTTTGAAAGTGCATAGCGGTATATCATTATGACTAGTAATGAGTGAATAATGTGTACCCCAATAGATATATACTGATGGACAAAAAGATATTGTTGAAATCGGTTAGCTAAGATGGACATAGCATGGAAAAAACGCAGTTCTCACTTGCCAGTAGCTGTACTTCAAGATATACCTTATCGACGCATCCATTCATCAGTAGAAAACGAAGCAAACTGTTGTTACTATTAATATTCATCTACTGGTATTGATTAGCTGGATGATGTTGTCATGTACTGCTCATTTATCTAGTCAGCAGTTAACTCGACTCAAAACAATTCTGTGAATCCAAACACGTTAGCCGTCTGTTGTAAAAGTTAGACGGTCTTTAAAAATACAGAAAGTTGACCGTTGAATAATGATCTTACCATGAGGACTTAGATGGAAGACTGTACATGTGTTGTGCAGTAAGTAGTTTAACGACCATTCACATACTTCAGGGTGATAATTTAGTTCAATAAGTAAATTGTTATCCGATCAACTGTAAGGAGTGAGTTGGTTCTTGTGGGTCACGTTATCAGTCATTTGGACCACGGGACTTATCCCACAAACACCTGTACATTGTATTTTCCGAACAACTCCTGAACAATCGGTTGTTTTGCTTAGTGCTGACATTATACTTCTGACACAGAGGAAGCCTCAGACCACTTGAACCAATTACAAATTTGGTGGTATTTGAGGCGGGCCAGACGAAAGCATCTAAACGATACAGAGAACAATATGAGTCAAGTTTACATATGCTGGGATTAATCATAATTTTAGCCTGTTAATTACAGCACGTAAGGGGCACATGGATTGCGAGAGATGATAAAAACAGTCAAGAGTGGTGGTTTGACAAGAGTGAACTGATTTTGGTAATAGCTGATGGGAGTTTCACGAGCATAGTGTGTTGAGATTGCCGTTTCATCCAACCATCGGTGAAGGACACTTCGGTCGAACCAAGACCGGTCGCCATATGTCATGGAATTCAGTCCCGACAATTCTATCGATAGCTCACTTGGTTCTCGCAGCTTCAATGGCCTGTGCAGCCTAAAGCTCTTCTGTATTTCTAAACGCTTGTCTTTATATCAACAGTGTCCAGAATAATATCATTGCCCGTGTCTTCTGCGCGACCACCGATTTGGAAATATCTGATCTTGGTCTGGTACTCCAACTGATTTCGCAGTACTTTTCTAATGTTTCTTCGGTGCTAATTTACTGTATCAATGAACCCTCATGCGGCCTGCTGAATGAAAACTTTTATTCTATATACACAGTTGTTAGTTTTCTCAACAGGCAAGGGGTCCTGAAAATGAACCAGCATAGTAAAAAACATTCGTGATGACTACTTCAATCATGATTCAACTAGTGGCATCTGACGTATATACTGATGTGTTAGTTAAACATCATTGTGAGCCACTGATATACCGCTGTCCTTGACGATGATAGTGAATACTGACCGACGACCTGTTACTCCTTGATTCGTTTACTTGCTTGCATCTAGCTTAGCTTAAAGACCGTCAACCTAGCAACTGGGTCCTTCTGGTCTGCGTAAGCTTTGTTGACAGAAGGTTATTGTTACCAGTGAACTGAACCACCGATTACTCGCAAATCATTTTGAAATTGGAGGTACTTAATCGACTTGTAACTCATTCTCGCAAATGCCATCGATACTGTCCATCTAAAGTGATAACGAAAAGCGAGGCATGAAATTGTCCAGACGGTGGATAAAAACTCATTTTTATCACTCTGTCATACAAGGGTGAAGCTACCAGTGAAATTGTCACTCGCCGAGTTTGCAGTGCAGTGGAGAAGGCCCATCCAGCAGCACGGGTTATCTTATTGTTCAATACCTGCCCGGTACTGGTGCCACACCTCGTCCTTTTGTGTTTATCATCTCACCTGTTGTTGTCAAGCAGGTTACGTTGGGAGAACCACAAGACAGCTATCTGAAAGGATTCGTGAACACCTCCCGAAATGGCTTCGCAACGGTTCGATAAAGCCAGGAGTGAACACTCTGAGGAAGGCCACCCGAGGTGGTTGAAACGTAGAGTATTACAACTTGCTCGAAACGTTGTGTTATTCCCAATCTGTTTATCAACAAAGTTATCTATATTAGAGAGAAGTGAACTGCTAAGGAAGTGAAAGTCAGTTCGCAAGAAATTTTGTGTTGTACGCGCTGGAACAGGTAGAAGCTACCGAATACCGGCCTATTGGGGCTCGCAAAATTGAACCTAATTCATCAAGCATACAAAAGTCTAATTTCGGTTGACGTGTTTGTTTTGGCTCAGTTAAGGATACTGTCATCGAATTTTTATGTTTAATGGGCTATATTTCAGTTAACTTGATAACTTCGCACGTTGACTAGATGGATTAGGTGTCTTTGTGATTTCACTTAACCCGAGACTGTACAGACTAACCTGGTTCAAGAAACACACTAACCGATGAATGACTTGCATCTTAGTGCATCACATCCGATGTGATTTACGGTAAGCATTCGAAGCGCATCTGCGTCACATTTGTCAGTGAATGGCCGTTGCAAAAGGTCCGCTAGGTGTCTGAGTGAGATAGTACGTCGACAAGAAACGCCTGTTACGTTGACCGAAATCAGTCAATTCCTTCAGCAGTTCATCAAAAAAAGCGATTTTTTAGTCTTTCCTGTCCTGTATGTGGACATTGAGAACATCTGACGCTAGCAACAAAACCTGAAGGTAGTCCTGTTGTTACTAAAGGGCTAATTTTTCCGTGGATTCAACTCATTCATGTCATGGATTAAAATATGTGTACTCCGTCAACATCAGCATGTTAAAATTAGAATCGGAAAGCACGTAGTTTTGAAACTAACAGAGAATGAACAGTAATGTAGCCATACTAGATGTCCATGTTGAAAAGTTCCCCCCAGAAGGCAGCTGGTAAGTGGCATTTCACCCACTTCCGTGGGAAAGCTACAAACGTAGCGATACAGTACTCTCTTGACGAAGGAAGCAGAAGAGTATATGAATACATGCTTGACTCTTAATAAATCAGCCAGATGAATAAATAAACTGCCGCTCTGTTACACTTATTGTGCACGTAGTCCAGAACTTTATGGCCAAGCTTGGATAAGAGCTTCAAGTTGACACACCTGACTTACTTAAACTGCAGAACAGAAAAGACTTGCATTGTCCTATTGGAACATGAACAGTGTCGGCACTTGTGACGTGAACGATGGCAAGGAATACATCTTCTGTATACTGAAGTTACGATCGGAGTTTTATTCACTAGAAGTATAGCCAATTCACTCGATCCTATAGTTGCGCATGAGTAACAACTCAACAGTGAGCACGATTTATCGAGTTTCTTACGAAGTCACTGGTCGAGAGGTGAGATTCTGTCTGCTGCAAGCAGCACGGAATTTGCTCACGGTAGAGGAGGACCGATTTTATCACCACGCTGCGGTCAAAACGAGGGCAACGATACAACCAATTTTGACCGTTTCTCATCAAAACACAAGTTGCATGATAGGGTCGGTATCAAAAGCATCGTTCATCTAAACGTTACTCATCAGAAACTGCTTTCGCCATTTGTAGACAGAGTTCCTGGTCCTCCTCCTCAGCAGATATTCAGCCGTGAAGCTTGGTCTCCCAGGGTAATAAGTTTTGTTCATTCAAGTTGTTTAGCAACGTATCTAGATTAAAACCGAATTGCGTGTGAGTCAAAACCTGATGATCCACCTTCAAATCATTATCAGCACAGAGGCAACACTCAATATGCCCCAAAGCTTACCTCCATTTGACAATGGAAACGTTGCCAGTCGAATTTCCAAGATCGAACAATGTCTGGACGAAAGCACAGCCGAATCTTAAGAACTAACCAGTCTTAACAATAGTCTCTATCGTTAAGTTATAGCCACAAACCTAACCAGTTATCATTTAAAATTGTATTCATCGCATAATTCATCATAGCGCCTTTAAACTGCCTGCATACGGTGCTTCCTCATGTCTTGCAAGGGGTAAGCCAACGGGCGAAGAGTTGGCATATGTGTTTACGAAAACCGAATTGATAATTATATTCACTGTCGTGATTATTATTATCCCTGGTTTATTGTTACTCATATCGTATGCACATTAGATTGCCTCCTTGTTTTAGATGGATTAACCACATTTCTAATCAGTTCCTACGTTCCAAACGCCTCCATGAATTATCCCCTCTTCCTATTAACCATACCGATAAGACCAAACAAGTTGTCCTGCTTTGTGTCTGTAGCGCCGTGTGTGTGTATCTGGCTGTATTATCCTAAGCACCAATTAAATGCTCATTCACTGGCTGATCGTCACGGTTGTGGAAAGTTTCTCATCCCAGTACAGTGTGACGATCCACCTTTCTGTCCAAAATCTACCTGTTCCAGCCATGGGAATCGCTTCCCATTTCGCTGATCGGTACACGTTGGGACACAAGTAGGTAGACATACTGGTCCACGTAGCCAAGTACATACGTACGCAAGCGCACGTGCACGCAAAGCAATGGCCAGACGGCAAATGTCGTCGCCGGCCCAGTGATTAGTATGGTGGTGGCTTAATTGGCTAACTATCACACTACCATAACCACAAGAACGATGACAACTAGAAGAAGGAGGCGGCGATGGCGGTGGAGGGAGAGGTAGACACCGAGAACATTTCTTACCCCTCCTTCTTCGTAGTTTGCTTCCACCTCACAAACGCCGGCAGCTGAATGACCGTCTTTTCGTCACAAACCTTCTATTGCTCATCCTGACGGTTGATGACGTGTGAAAATTAGGCAAAGCACACCAATTTGATATATTCCGTCCAGTCGGTACCCGTCTACCCTCCCCAAAAGGCTTGTGCGTAAGTCTGGACAACAGTGTATGTGCGTGTGTTTGCTGGAGTGTGTGACTACATATTCCCGTACGATTGCCTTCATTTATCATAACTTGAACTGGTTCTGGTGCTAGTTGGTGACACCGCTATTTCTAGCGTTGGCAGTATTCCGATATCCGTGTGAACCGAACTCTGTACGTACATACTTACCGTTTCCAAAACTGCTCTTCTGGAAGGTCTGTTCGTCAGAAGGAAAAGCCGCCGTGGGACAACTTGTCAGTAAGTATCTGTATTCCAAACCGTCTTAAAAACATGATTATCTATCGTAAGCAGCTTGACCAAGAGTGTAAAAAGTATTTCATTTTGGTGGACATAGCATTTGACACACTAATACATTAATGAGTTAAGCCAACATTACCCTAGATAATCCGGTGGTAAACTGTCAGCGCACCCGCACACAGATTGTATGAACAAATCTTCAGCGAAAGCGATCGGCTTGGTTAAAGTGGCATGAATGATCCGAACCATTGTCGTTTTGTATGTACTCCTCGAGGTTGTGGCTTGGAGCTGAAGGTATTGGTATAAAATGTCAACATCTATCAGCTTCCCGCTTTCTGATCAGTATGCCCGCCAATTGATTCAAAATACACAAAACACACTCGGGAACTGTGTGTGTGTGTGTCGAATCAAGATTGTTGGCAGAAATCTTCCGTCTAATTAGATCAGTTTATAAAATTGTTTCGTTGTTCTCAACTTTATTCTGACTGCTATGACACCAGAGCTTTTACAAATAAATTTGACGCTCGGGTTGGTTTCAAACACTCTGAAAGTATTCAACCTATTTTAACGAATAATAATGAGATCTAGAAGTTTGGAGGTATTTAAATTCTGTTTAGCGGCTTATGTGAAATTATCAGGTAAAACAACACCTTAAACAGTGAAATGACCTGTTTATGTTTCTCGGTTTTACTTCTGATGAAATGCTGATTCATTAGCTAACTGTAATCCATATACACTTATTTGCGGATAGAAACGGACTTTCTCCGAGCCAGAGCAACTGCTATAATTCGGATTATAGTTTATCGTTATACTTTTATCAACTGACAAGTAATCAGGATTCACAATACAGTATTTTCGATCAGAAATAGATTTCAGCGACAAAAGGAGTTACGAAAGATGATTGCAACGATAAAATGGTCCAAATTAAATAATCACCAGACATACAGTATTCCTGTATTTTGATTTGGAGGTTTCCAAGCTTTAACGGTTCATCACCCCAACCACAACGGAATCATCACGTTAGTCCAAATGCTGGGGTGAAACCAAAGTAACTACACTGACAACCGTATGTTTCATTCACTCACTGACAAGCGGTCAAGTTTGGGCCAATTTAAATAATACGTTGTCGGAGACCTTAACATGCAGACAGACCTTCCAGTCATCCCCATTTATTAATAGCCAGTAGACTTATGTTTTGCTTTCTTGCTGAAGCCCGTCAGTAGTACACATACTTTCATGACTGAGATTTAGACTGTAATATAAACCTTTGAGTTTATGATTCAGTATTCCAGAGGACTTTGTTGCAATTGTGTCAGTGCGCTAGCATGAGGTCGGAAGTCATTCAGAATCCAATCCACTAACCCGCTCTCAGAAAGCTGCTCCGATCGACTGAGTTTCATACTGTGGCTATATCTGTCTTATTTAGCCATGTTGTTATAAATTTTGCGATAAAGCTTTAGAATAATGGATAGGCAACTGTTTCGAAAGCAATTCTGGCGATTGCATAGATGGGATTAACCGATTTGTGTTAAAATGAAGCTCAGTCCCAGCTTCTAATTGGTGAATACAAAATAGTAAACAAAAGAAGTTTTTGGAGCGAAAGCCGACAAGTTACAAGTCTAGAACAGTCTTTGTTCAAAGCTGGATGCCTTGAGAAATCAATGTCCATCTGGAGGAAAGCCTGTTTGATGTTTTTGACTATAAAAACCTAATGTGTTATGTTACCAGAGGTCCGCTAGCAAAACCCCGGTGATGAACATCCAACGTACGAATAACCGTGAACTTTAGTATCCACATATATATGTATATAATAATTGTTAAGTTCTACTTAGCTTTTGGCATGGTTTCCCAAAAAGATGTTACTGATGGACATCACGATTCTTCTGCTGATTACACTTAGGAATTACTGATCTCTAGGTTTCAATCCTACCTTGAATGTCCGGGGATAATTGAGTAGAACCCATAACTTGGCACATCAAACTGTAAATGGTTAACCGTACACAGCAGGGGATCGGTTGAAATCTGTCTATGCTGCAATGCATGACTGAAGTATGTAACGGAGATGGAATTTTTCAAAAGACTTAAAACCGAACTTAACCCAAACGTATGTGATGGTAAATTTTAGGTTTTCTGGCCCACCCCCATATCCGCGAGTGCATACCTGTTGTTTTAAGGCATATAAGTTTTGGATGTTGATGCATGTGCACGCCCAGTGCCTTTCCCAGTTTAGTATCCGTACATAGCATCTACAGTTTCGTGTATTGTTTAACCGACCCCTTTTCACAGTCAACGCGACAGCAAGCGATACCCAACCTTCCTATTGAAATTCCTGAATCTGGAACAAATTAAACTGCTGAGTGTCTTTTGGTATTTCTCACTGAAAGGTGTATATATAGTGTGGAGATAGTATATCGACGTGAGTCGTATCGCACTGTATACACTATTTTCCACCTTGACCGGTAGGGAGGTGTTTTGAACAAGGACTTGTTTAGGGAATTGTGGGACTGTCCGGTCGCATACATCACCTCAACGCACAATATATCCCTCACTCTTTTCGTAGCACCAAGCCTTATTCATGTTGTCTGTTTATATGAAGCAGACCTCTTAGTTTCAAAGCTATCAAATCACTGTGTGGGAAATAGTACACCGGTAAAAGAACTGTCAGCCTTAAATATCACAAGTGGAGGATTTTCATGGGAAGTACAGAAAATTTCATTCAGGTTGACTGTCTATTCGCGGTCCACAACGCTGAATTATGAATGACAGTCAGTTCACGAGAGTCTTATATACAAGGCTCAATGACTATTCACCGGCAGAGCAGTGCACTAGGTTGTATTACAACACTGAGGGTCATATCAAGAATGCACAAAGAAAACGAACAGAATGAGGTCAGTTATCCACTGGAGCACTGAGTTACACGTGAACTCTGCAGTCGAGTACAGATAACATTTACCAGCCGGGTACTTCAGCACTTCTGTAAATATCTTGAGAATAAACTACCCATTTTCCATGTTGGATTTCGACAGGAATATTCTACTGCAGAATGAACCTATAGGAAATCCCTCGTTAGTTTTAACAAAATGCAATAGGTTGTGGCTAGTGAGCAATAATACAGAAATACACACCGCATTTATCAAAAGCAGTTCACATTCTTGCCTATGTAAAATCGCTTCGATAAACTGATCAAACAAATTACCTCAATAACCTGCATTTTTCTGATTGAAGTCAACAGCGCGGTGTAAAACAACTGATGCATTTTCGTTATGTGACTGATGAAAGATGCCACATACAGTCCAGTTTCAAGGTTTGTATAGAGGGTGGTTGTGCACACTGAAACGCACTCGCACATAAACTCACCAGTGTACAAAATTGAATAAAATTCTAATGCAGAAAACAATTGAAGCCAGGAGGTAGGGAAAAGTGGAATGTTAGACAAAAGTGTGAAGAGTAACTTGTCCACAAGACCGTCGTACGATCTGGAACGCTCAGATATCAGTGACAGTCACTCCACAAGAATAAGTCCTGGCGCTGCTGTAACCCTAAATGTGTGACTTAATGTCTGCTCAGTAGAATGGCAGTGCACTTACTGGCAATACCATACTGAAGGCCAAAATGTTATGTATCCTAGGGTTTGGTTAGAAAATGCGCACAAACTTGTCGCGTCTGAAAGTTTGTTTAGTTGTTAACGTGAATGCTTAAAGCTACGTTCGATTGTCTGGTTGTACACCAAAATCAGCGTTTAGTATTGCAATGGCTTCGCCATCAAACGATTCGGTGCTCTTAGTACACAAGAATTTCAGCGTTACGTTTGACGTTTGGTTAACCAAAACGCTCGAACGCTTACGGTTGTCCGCCGCAGATTTATGTATATTCAGTGATCAGAACTACAATAACGAATTGCTCCTAAGGTTCTTAACTGATCTACGATTTATCTATTCAGGATCATTCCGTAGAATGGAATCAAAGGCCAAGTCACTCTAGACAATTATAGAATACAGACAAGGAGTGTATGACTACTGCCGTTGGAGTTAGCAGTAACTTGAGATTCTAAAAAGGGTGAACGTGACCGTGTTACAAATAAGTAGAGGTTGTGCAATTGATTGTCTATTACCTTCTTCCGAGACAGGTCGAGATCACTGAACTCATTAAACNAGACCTAATCGCGGGGTTATCGATTAGAGTTAACAGGCAGTAACTGTGTCTCCTCTCGTGACGATCGGGCAACCTGATTATTACCGTCTTGTCCGTAAACACAGTCTGTCACCTCAGCTTGATTCGTTACCTTTAAAACATACTTTGTCACTCCCAGGCCACTGTTACAAAAGTATAGATGTGGTAGGAAACCAATATGTACCGCCTATATTTCCAAGCAACTAAATCACACTGTTGAATAGATAGTAGGTGACAGGTATAAAAATGTCTCTCCAAATGTCGCTTCTCACAACTGGACTGTTTACGCTGACAGTTTTGGTGCCGAGTTTTTTTCAACCTAATGCAGGTGTATCCTGAACTAAACATTCTAACGACGGAGCGCAGTTAATGTATTTATATATTGTTTACTCAACTACAAAAATGTATGGGCACAAAAATCGATACTGGGCTATCACAATAAGGTGTTAATTCCAAGGCAACTGGACATGTAGCCATCAGATATGATGAGAAAACTGATCTACGTCAACGCACGGTTATTACTCTTGTCGTCATTAGTTCTCATTTAAGTTCATTGTCATGTCATCAAGCGTCACGTGTTTTTGTTCATCATTTTCTATTGGGTCTGTTCATGCGATGGCACAAGGAAGCTGATTTCAACAGAATGTTTTCTACTGGTTAGCATACGATGGACTACCCAAAATCTCTGGATATTTGGCGACGAACCGTGAACATATCAGATAGATTCAAGTGTCGTGTGCTGTGATTATCTTGTAGTGCTGCAAAAACCTGTTTCGTTACTAGCGATAGCGTATAAAATTACTATTTTGGCAGGACATATTCCTCAGTCACTAAGCAAAACTGTACGCTTAAGTTGTGAGAAAATTTATTACAATGAATTGGTGACAAATAAGACTTGGTTTGAAGCAAACCAAAGGTCATAGTTTATTCATATATCACAACTAATTCGTTGACTTCAATGATGAGAAAATATTCATCTGTGCATACTGGATTCATGGAAGCGCTTCACACAAGATTTTCGAATGGAGAAAGCCCACATTCTGAAACTGTTCAGTGGTTGATGTTGCGGATCGTAATTGTTGTGTCGGGATTGACTGACTGATCAAAAACTTGCTTTTGATTTCCCAAGTCTGTGGGAGATCAGGATCTTACAATGGGAAAGTTAACCAATCCATACGCGTTACATCATCAGCATGTGGCTGCTGCTATGAAGATTTAAGTTTTTGAAGTGATCGGCTATACAGAACATACGCGAGACTAATCGAATTGTCATTCACGGAATGGTGCTGGAAGCTGAATTACCAGATGCTTTGATACTAGCATGAAAGAGTTTCAGTTTCAGTACGTTACAGAAGCTGATCAGGGTTATGCCCAATGTCGATGAATTGAACGGAACCGGCCATATATTGAGATCCAGAGGAAATATGCAGTTTAGGGGAATTTGAGATAGTTGTATGTGGGAAACAGCGTTGAACGGCATACAAACAAGAGACAAGTCGGAAGGTTGTTTTAATTTCAAAGGGGCAGCAGTAGAAAGACTGGCAAAGAGAAAGCCAGAGGTTAGTGAACAGAAGAGAAACCAAATTACTGTTTACCAACCATACAACAATCGAACTACACTATCCAACAGAAGCCCAACGGCTATCATGATCAGTGATGGTTCGACAGTGTCTTCACTCCAACAAAATTACTCCGGTAAGCAACTTTTCCGATCACCTGATTTGTTGTTCAGAATGTGTACTTCTGGCTTGAACTTAAATTTAATTACCGTCGACTCAGATGGGAAGGATTCTTGCAATCTGTTACGGTTTGGCCGCAACCAGATGCTAACAACCTGTTGTCAACCACAAAAACAATCAAACTTAGACTTAAGCTTTGGTGAGCTATCCTTGAGATGGCTATTCTTGCCAGGTACATGTATTTGGAATACCTGATAAGTACTTGAAAAGTTGGTTAATTTCGAATTGTAAATCACACACACTTGGTCACACTACTCGCATTCACACAGACAATGCAGCCAGCAACATCTCGATTACAACCAACACACTCCAGTCCACTCTCCAGCACTCACACATAATCACTAGTCCATTGCATACACACACACAACACTTCACTAGGCCACACACGCTCTCATCAAGCGAACATGCTCAACACTCACACATTCCACAAATCACATCACACAACACACATTCATCCTAGACGAACGAACAAACACTTCCCATCATCAGTCATCAACACCGTCCGCCATCCCATACACAACACACACTCAATCACTCTCCGTCACAACTACTACCTATAACACCGCTAGTCACAATCAACACACACAGATCAACATCACACATCCCATCAACACCGACAACTGAGTGTGAAAATCAACTCCCTCCAATCCGCCACCTCACCACATTCAACTCCATCAACAATCACACTGGATCGTAACACTCGCATTCACACAGAGAATGCAGCCAGCAACATCTCGATTACAACCAACACACTCCATTCCACTCTCCAGCACTCACACATAATCACTAGTCCATTGCATACACACACACAACACTTCACTAGGCCACACACGCTCTCATCACGCAAACATGCTCAAAACTCACACATTCCACAAATCACATCACACAACACACATTCATCCTAGACGAACGAACAAACACTTCCCATCATCAGTCATCAACACCGTCCGCCATCCCATCTACAATACAAACTCAATCGCTCTCGGTCAGAACTGCTAGTGACAACTCCACGACCATGGACGTTGTGGTTGTTGGGGTCTCCCATCTAGTAAAATCCATTAACGGT
Organism: Paragonimus westermani; assembly: GCA_008508345.1. Classification (NCBI taxonomy): domain Eukaryota; kingdom Metazoa; phylum Platyhelminthes; class Trematoda; order Plagiorchiida; family Troglotrematidae; genus Paragonimus; species Paragonimus westermani. Next base: position 86,538 of record QNGE01001786.1, on the reverse strand, counting down.
GACATAGCTGAACACTCATTTTCCATGAAGCACTGCGTGCTTTACTCAGTCTACTTGAAAAGTCTCATCGGCATCGCAGGTAACCCATTGAAAAATGCCTCAGTCTGTGTAACGTATCTTGATAGGGTAGCAAATATTTTGTCGCAGCGTGTTTATAGCCCCATATTGTGCATTCCAATTAAATATTATGTCTGCTGCGAAATAAGAACGACACGGGTGTGAATTTAGTCCATGGTAAGGATGCGTTAGCGTACCGTACATAATAGAAGGCAACCTGAGTGGAACCATCCAAACAGCCGGCTAAGTAACCTTAATGGCGATTTGGTTTTCTTGGCCAGCTACACTTTCACAACACTCATTAATATCACTTAATCAGTTGTGGGCAACTAGCGCTTGTATTCGGTAAAACCCTGTTGCGATCCTCCCAGAACGTAATCGGTATAGCTCGAATAGCTGAGGTGTACTCTGTTTCGTTTACTCGCTATAATTAGCTTGATGTGGCTCAGTGGTTTATTATGTTTAAATCGCTCCATAGCTTCTCACTTTCAAACAATGTCCAACATATACCAAATTTTAACGTCGTCAGCATAAAGTAGTAACGCGCACTTGTCACACCGTGAGATTTCGGACACAGGCAGAACAAATATTAGGGGTCATAGTTGACAACCTTGTAACACAACGGTACTCGTACAGCACCAATCCGCTAGTTCCCCTTCACTCTGATAGTAATATGAGGACCTTTCTCCTAATCTGTGAACCACAGGAATACAGGATTCCGTATGTCACTGACCTACTCGGCTGAAGACCTCGATGACATTTAGAAAGACAGGTCATGCGTCTCCCTTTAAAACTTATTGCAGATAAAACGGTTGAATTGTCCATAGTTTTATGTCGATCATTTTCTCTAAAAAATTATCCAAATGAGATGCCTTTTATCGAAAATTTATTTTAATTGACGTGCATGTGATATGTTATTGTTTCAGGCTTACCAAAAACAAATTCATATTAATTGCGTTGCCCAAGAACTTTTCTGCACAGCATGCTGGCAAATTAATTGTGAATACTATTTTACTGCACCAGGCTGTTAGATATGTAGCTATCGATATTTTAATGATTGTGTGTGTAAAATGACAGACTGATACCTCTGACAATTTGATTTTTGGCATCGCATTGCAGTCTTCCGCTCAAAACGCACCAATATATCTGAAGAATTAGTCAAAGACTTCAAACCGTCGAGCAAACCCCTAGAATCTTGGATGACATCTTTAGACATCGAAACAGATACTGACACTGCTAGCTTATGCTTCATCAGAGTCTGTGTTAAAGACTGGTGATGACGGAGGTAGCAGAGTTTCTCACACAATGGGCCACTAAGATATTTGCAGGTAAATGGCGGAATGTAACAATTTGTGGCAAATGGCATAGCTGTCAGAAGTGGTTTGCAAACAACTGTACTCATAATACCTTGAAAGGAAAAGAGGTTCAGTCTTTTTCGCAGTTTCATTTTGGAAACTTTGATCGACCAAGTATGTTGAAGTAACAGACTAGTAATTTACAGATGGCGTTCACTGAGAGGAACGCGTGCGTGTTCGATGGTGTCGGACTCCTTATTAGCTTGCCTGAATGGCCACAGTTAAAGTGTCTGCGCAACCACGTTATCGCAAATGGCTGGCGCTGCGTCACTGTGAGCCCCATTAACGCGCCTGCTATCCAGCGTGAACCCAAATATCTATGACTGGGGGCCGCATAAGCTGACCTCTTTGAAGCACTGGCTGTTGTTGCTGCGCAGCCAACCGATGGGGTGAATTGGTGGTGAAACCGCCGACGCTCTGCCCTTCACCAGCATCCGCAGTGCAGCCGGATTCCCACGGCCGGTCTTGATTCCAAACACCTGAGCCACACCCTCGAAGTTCTCCAGGAACGTTCGAACGTTTCAATTTTCGAAAGGCTGGGCCAGGATGTTTTCATCCTCGCATTTGTCACCGCGTCAGTCATTGTGACCACACAGAACGCTCGGTCTGGGAGATTGTTTATTGTACAAAATCCCTTAAAATTTATGAAAACATGGAACGGCGAACGCTTACACTCCTTTGCATCATTGGCGCGTATCGGCACCCACTGGACAGCAGTTCATTCTCATTCAACTTGGTGACACGTTCCACACGAGTAAACATGGTTTCAATATTCACTTTCGGTCTCTTGTCTTCCTGGCGTTGAGACCTGCTCCTTTAGTTTCGGAATGTATGTACAATACTGCTCAAAAACGAAGGTGCAGGCCATACAACAACCTCACCTCGATCTACGGTGCGAATGGTATGTTTACAGTGGAATTGCCGACCACAAACCTGCCGATTATTAAACTTGTGAACACCCGTCCGGATCGCTCTCCTTCAGGATCGCGTCTTCCCGTGTTTCTTATGATATGTATTGCAACATGACGGAAATATATGAACATGTTTTTATAGGATCTTCTGGTTTTGCCTACCTGCTTCTGGTTGTCTGTACAATGGAAGTCTTCGAAACGGCTACTCGGCCATTTCGCTTGAGTGTCTCCGTCAGCCAAATTGACTAAGTAACATGGTGAGTTCATTTTCATCATCATATTTTTGCTCACTACGTCAGATTTGGGACTGTGTTCCATAACCGTATATAGAAGATATACTCTAGATATTGTGAGATAAGGTGACTCATATATCGCATGATTTACTGACAGGTTGCAATGCCCAGTGATAATGTAGAACATGCTACGGCCTCATGGACAAGTAGAGTACTTTTCAAACTTGGGTTTCGTTTTGTTCAGGAGTATCTTTCAAAGAAGTGCCAGGCAGCGTAAGCCTTAGCCATGTAAGCCTTGCAGTTCATCTGCTAGAGGCAAGTCATCCGATGGATTGCCGCCTCATAATATAAAGTCCACATTACGATCTATACCCTCGCAAGTGCCTCAGATTTGACATATGAATGTACTCCCCACGCCAAAGGAAGAAAACCGCTCAACTTCGTTGGTATAAACTAAAAGGTTGGTTGTTGCGGTAATAACAGTCATCTGTAACCAACAGCGCACAGTCGAATCACACAACAGGTTCGGCACTACCAAAGGGTGGCGCGTACGCACACGGGTGGATATAATTAGCGGCATCCTCGTCGGGGTTGGCCTTCACAGTGGTCAAACTCAGAGGTCGATTACACAAATTCATCATATATTTGGACAGCTTCACCAGGACATCTGGCGTTATTCGGAAACCTGAGCAGATGAAACATGAAGACCAGTGAGCACGGTTTCTGAGACGTATAGTGAAAAATCAAACAAAAATATCGAATTTCGGCAGAAAAAACGAGAGAATCCGATCTAGAATTTATAGCTGTGTAAAGAAAAATGAGTTCTACTGTGTGGGACAAGGGTTGTCAACCAATAATGTAAGGTAAGATGCTTTACTTGATTCCGTGAAAAAATCGGCTGAATTATGTCATTGTGGATGAACAAATGAAATGCAGTTAGATGAAACGAAGAAAACCAATGAAAACTTGAAGTATGTTGACGTGTGCAAGGTGGCTAAGGTGACCAGACTGGGTTGTTCAAAACGTAGACTTATTCGCCCCTAACACACAAATCGCATCTTGACGAAGTTATGTTTGAGAATATTTTATTAATGAAACAAACACCGGCTACTACAGAGTGGGAGGGTTCTTTGGGAATAGCAGCGTGATTTGCTAATGAGATAGGCCCGGCGCACTGATCTCACTTGTGACTTGCAAAACCAACAGCTCGTTTACACTGTTAGGTTCTGTTCACAACGCAGAACTGATAGTACACCTCTACCTAATCTTAATCATTGAGATGAGTTTTCACAACCGGTGAGTTGGGATATAACGACGAAGATTTCCTTGAAGGTTATTTCGTTGGTGTTACTTCTTGCAGCTGTAATCTTGCATATCAGTTTGTCTGACCACGGTGTAGCCCTCTTGGAATTTGGTTAACATAATTTAGGCCTGAAGCCCTAGCAAACGGGAGTAATCTAGCATCAGTGGCACTCTGATTCTATCGTTGTTAGTATCAATTGATACAATTTCGTTTCAAACAGTGTCCATCTGCTTGAATCTTAGAAAAGACCGTGCTTTCAGTATAATTAAGTGATGCGGTGAACAGAGCTCACGCAGATTTGAAGGCGACTCATCGCTCCGATGCCAGCCTCTGCGTTTTAAGAATTTGGTCCGAATGGCGACCAAAGGATAGCATAGCCTGGTCATCTGAGTATCCGGCTTGTGACGGACAATTTTCTTGTGCAAAACAACTCAACTTACTGGGGTTATTTTGTGGCCGATGACTAGCTGGCGTCCTCAGTACATGAACTAATCATCCAAGTTCTCGCAACTATAGGAAGTGAACAAAAGAACCCGCTGGACAATCAGAGCCAAACACCCGCTTTTTAACCTCTTCGTCACGTAATCGCTGACGCCATCCGATGCGAGCGATTGAACACAGATGATGGCACACAAATACCTGAAGACACTTCCTGTCTTCTACTCTAAGCGGCCAAGTTTTATTGTCGTAAAGTAATACAGCCCCTATTGTCGCCTTACATACGCGACCATTAGGCATCGAAGATATCACTCTGTCATCACAGATGTCCCAGTTTGCTGGACACAGTCCTAGTACTACAAATACGCACTTCTGTTTCATTCCATGAACTTCCACANACTTCTGTTTCATTCCATGAAATTCCACACACACAAACCGGCCAGCAACCTCCTTCACTTCATTAGCTGACAGTAGATCTACGTAATCACAACAATATGGCAGGAACACCACGCATTTCGAGGCTGCAAAGCACACTCCGAAATACTCAGCAGAACGCAAAATGGCCTCTAATGTTGTTTGTGCTGCTTGAAGAGTGTCAAACAGCAACACCTGATAGTCAGCATAATCGATATCAGTCAGTCCTCCAACAGGCAGAGGATCCACGTCAGCATCTTGTGAGTGTTGCAGACAATCCTCCGTTATTTCGTCCATGAGGAAATTGAACAAAAATAGTGAGAGTGGACAGCCTTGATGCATGCCACTGGTGGCACTGAAACTGTCAGACAGTTCACCGTAAACCCTAACCTCAGCTGAGGTATGGGAACAAGGCGCCGACGGTATGTTCACTTACTTGATCGCTACACGTCTGCGTTTAAACAACTCCCAAATTGTACATCTACCCGTCGAATCGAACGCACCTATATAATCGAGAAATACGGTAATTGTTGGTCTACGGTACGCGTGAAGCTGCACCGGAATTTGACGACGAGTAAAAATGTGATCTATAGATCCCCGTCCAGAAAAAAGTCCTGCCTGTTCTTCCCTCATGTTTTCCTCTCGAGCTGCTGTGAGTCGACGAAGTACAAGGGATGCCGGAACCCTAGAAATGACTGGCGTCAAACTAATTCTCCTGTAGTTTTCGAAAGAGCCCCGGGCTCTTTTCTTGAGTATGGGTTCTATTGTCGAGTGGTCTGAGCACGGAGGGATAGTCTCTGTCGTCCACACGCGTTGAAACACCTGAGTCCAGACCTCCACTAAAGCCTCTCCACCTTCTTTGAATTGTCAGCATGAGGTCATCTGGACCAGCAGCCCCATCACGTTTCAGAGCCGAAACGCGGTTGTGGACCTCAGTTTTACCGCTGGTTCCAAATCTATGAACCGGAGTGCCATATTTCAAGTTTGTGGCAGCAACACAGTGGAAGCATGAAATTAGCTAAACTGACCCTCAAGTTGTTCCACCCACCGCTCTAACCTGCTGGACTTTATGAGGATGGGTGTGCTACCTGCCTCGCTAATAGCTTCATTGACAGGCGGTCGTCTGGAGCCTGTGGCATGGATAATCTTGAAGAGTTTTCCGGTGTTCTGTGACGAAAACACGTTCTTCAGTCTGCCAAATTTCCCCGTTGATCAAGTCTCACAATCAGCTTTTAGGTTGCTTTCGATTTTTCTACGAATGTCTCTTCTAGACCTGTTACATGAACTGCCAGCAGGAATGGTCCGTTCAGCCTGTAACAACTCCAAGGATTTCTCCGACATCCAATGGTTGATTAACCCATGTATTCCGTTGCCTGTTTCATAAACTGCCTGTGGGATTTGGGTGCAGCTGTTATCAGGCTCATTGGATTGAGAACTACAGCTTATCAAGCTGGATTGGCACGTATGCTTTCCCGACAGTACAGCCAGTTTCTCAACAACCAGTCTTTGCTGCCTATGGGGTCATTGTCTAGCAAAATTAAGAACGAAACGTTAACGTAGCAACGCGTGATCGTATTCCAGGTCTGTGCTACAATAAGAACGACAGTCCTGAATGGAACTATGTCATCTATGACTAACAGCTATATTGTCTGTTTCAGACCAAGCGTGATCAAGGAAAGGTAGGCATCAAATACCGCATTGACTTTCACGATGTCTAAAGCTAATGTTGGCCAGAAATAGCTCGTGCTCAGCGCACAACTTCAACAATCGTCCGCCATTATCTGAACGATATGATGGTACACGAAACCTACAACCCAAACAAGACTGAGCCTCATCAAGGCGGCTGACCTGGACGCTCAGATCTCCGGCCAGAGCGACTGCATCAGAACCGTGTATCTACCGAAGTAGAGCAACCAGATGCGAATAAGAGGCGTTCTTGACGCGGAGGTCACCACAGTCAACCAAAGTATAAGCGAACAATGAGAAGATTTCTGAAGATGTTGCGTCTAAACCTGGCCTTAGCAGAACCTGCCAAGCGGACAGCACTAAGTCTGCTGTTAACACGAATCCAGTCTGATAATGCGGCTGAGGTCGTCATATCAAGGACTATACCTACTACAACATGACCAGTTGCAGCAGCCGTGGGATCACCGGAAGTGTATAACCAGTACTGGGTAAACAGTGTGGGTGATTTTAGTTCTACACATTGACTATTGTCCTGGATTCAAGTCTCTGAAACATCCACATTCGACGAGTTTAACTTTCACACAAGAGTGGCCTGTTGACCTATCTGTCTTCGAGTGTGAACATTGGAAGCACATGTTAAATCGATTTTTAGGTCACAGCAAGTGACGATGGAGGTCTGGGGCCGAATGTTAAGAGATGGAACTTATCGATTTAGGGTTACTATGATTTGCCATATCTGTTGCGGGACCTGTGGAGTAATTACCAGAAATGAGGGTTTGGAGGAGCCTGGGAGTTAAGTTTGGTAGAATAGTAGGGGAGTGGTCAGAAGTAGTATGTTTCTCTCTATCTACCCTACTGTATACATCAGATAGGGCGACGAGGTTTCTACTGCGAGAAGGCCTATGTAAAATGGAATTGCTGCTATTGTGAGTATACATGATTGTATGTGGGCTGAGATACGCCAGGATTCTCATCCTTAGACAAGAGGACGATTGGTGTTCTCAACCAAAACCTTTGGCTCAAAAGCCTGTACCGCAAGGCAGCGGGTGGGTGACAGTGTACCGAAACTGGTACTTTTTCCGGAAGATGCCAAACTTTTCCAACTCCCAACCTGGAGGACCACGAGAATGTGGTTTGTCAGACCCTTACGCATAGGCCTGCCTCTTGCGAGTGACTCCGTCCGTGTGGTGAATACACTGTTCACTCTAGCCCGATAGGTCACAGAGAGGCGCAAACCGTCCCACTGCGTCAAGGTCCAGTCTCCTTTTCATGTGAGAAAGGCACATCGGTATTCTTGAACTCGTCAGTATCACTGTTTTTAGACATAGTGACTGAACATTTGGGGTACCGCCACTTGTTATTGTGATTTGTGTAACCATTCAGCTTTAAGATAATGGACGCGCTTTAGTGAAGGTGAACTATTGATTTTGATCATGTGGTTGCTATTCAGTGTGAGAATATTTTTTACTGCATACAGATGAAATGCGACCAGATCGGTGATAAGAAGTAATTTTGTAAATAAATTTGGAAGTTGTTTCCTCGTCTCAATAAAAGTGTTTTAATGGTGAAAACTGAAAGGCAACATTTGTTCTGTTGTTCGCTGAAAATAAGCTATGACTTCTGGTCTCCATATAAACGACTCACATGCAAGAGTCAATTTGAACCATGAAAGTAAGTTGTTAGAAGCTGCTGTTACTGATGTCACGTTATTTCTTAACGTGCTGATGTTTTGAGTTGAACATAGGGATAACTAGCATCAACAATAATAATCCTGCCTTGCTGACCACTAGTACCGTTTTGCTATAAGGCAGAAAAATTCTAACATGGTTGGGAAACTATGGTAATTGTGGAAATTACCCCAAACATAATTGTGCTAGCCGCAAGTTGAAGTAAGACCACTGTAGATTGAATGATTTTTTCTAAAATTTCTGTTTGCCCACCGTAAGTTAATTTCACAAACACCTCGAGTTTGTTGAAAAGATTCGTGGTTATTTGAAATTCCTAGTTCGCTTGTTAGGTAGCTGATGGTTACATGTGATCATGTTACATCAAGAGCTGCGTCTCCCGTTTGGCATGATTCCAGTTGTTGACGCATTGCCGCCAGTCACATTGGTGTGGATTGAATTGCGTTCACAGTTGCTGGTACGTTTTATGCCGGAACATGTCGTCCATTTTACTCACTCGGAGCATAATTTGACAAGGTACTTCCGTTTGCAAAAATTACAGCGATGGTGTATATCACTGTTGAAATCATGGAATGTATTTTTATTTGTAAGCTTTTTGTGAGATAAAGCAGATAAACAACCACTCAGTTTTGATCTAGTAAGATAACTCACTGGTTGATTTTGATGATGGTTGGAAAACAACTTTATGCCTTACAATAACGGTAGTATGCTGATGTTACTTTAGAATTTCGACCTGACCATGAACCTCGTCAGTTGTGTTGATCAAATTTTTAATAGAAAAATCTATTAAAATAAACTGAGCCATAGTTCAGAGCCAGTGAAATGTTTTCAAACACATCTACTGTAGGTGAGGCCACCAGATAAATGCAGTTTGAAATAATCAACTGATTTGCAGCTGTCGCATTCTCATAGACTTTCCAGTTGGCCCGTTTTCAGAAGAAAGACTAAGCTTAAGGTTCATTCCCATTAGTGCTCGTCAGTAGTGTAAACCCTTGCTACGGCATACATTTGGACTCCGGTCACGCTTTCATGAGGCACTGCAGTTGATCACTACGCCAGTGACATCACGTTAGGCACGGCCGTATCATCATATGTGAACGTTCAACCGCATTGACTTGTGGGTAATACTCTGGTCGCTCGATCGTGGCCGGAGTTCTTGTGTCAGCCGTGGCAGGGATATGCATTACTGTCGAGCTGTAATAAGAGTGAAACTCAAGTCTTATGGTTCTTTTGGAAATGGGCCGACTGGGAATTCTTTGGGAATGTGGAAGCTGCGGTCACTTGTAAATGACCTTCACTTTTTATGGAAACTAAGTCTCTTGATGCTCATCGGTAATGTTTTATAATGCACATCGCGGTGAGTAGTATGTCTTTTTGTCTCTTTTTGCTGAAAGCATACAGCCTTGGTTGTAGCTAACTACAAGTTATGCCTAGTTGTTGAAATCTGGCCGTGAATCCTCCCACAAGGACGAACGATATAGTGGATACTCGGATGTAACTCGTCTTATGAGGTACTTTTCTTGTTCATCTAAAATATCAAGTGATCTCTAGATCATCGGAGTGATCATGAACGTTTGTAAACGTGCAGAACCTCATTGTGCCTCGGGTTGTTAGACAGTTTTTGTTCTTCAAGGCATACTAAATTGAGTAGTACAGGTTCCAGTGAATTTTTCGCACTCAAGATTTAGTGGGGGGAAATGACCAACTAATGACGTGTTTTCTACCAAGTGTCATTAGCTTCCAACTCAAAAACTCATTGTTTTGCTTCTTACCTCTTTAAAGGATTCACAAAATTTAAGCCCATGCTTATCAGAAATCAGGGTTTTTGCCCATTAACGGTTGTGAAAGATTTGAAATGCGGAGCAACTGTTTTGCACCATACTTATTTACTTGCGTCCGGTATTGTTTTGTCAAATAATTTACAGACGTTCGTCGTTTACGTTTTATCTATTGTGTACAGCTAATCGAGCGCACGTCTTGAAAGCAATAGATCTCAAAACATGTACTGAGTATGTTCGTCCTACAGTTTTAAAAGATCTTACAAGAACAACTAGAAATTAAGATTAGTTACAAACCAGTCGAGACAGCAACAGATGAGAATTAATCCAGGAAGTCGACGATAATTTCGTAATATTCGAGTACCTCTCAAATTACTCTTACTGCAAGAGATTGGTTGTAGGCTGATCTGGATCCAGCAACGATTAGGGGAGTACACACAACCTATGAGGTTGTCAAGTGTTGATTACACTGAAAAATAACACTGACATATCGGATAGGGAAGAAAAATGCTATATCATTGCGAAATATCACAAAGTTTCACTGTTAGAAATGAGTTTAAGCGGCCTGGTCTATTGGGAGAAACCAAATCATTCGGGTAACATTTGTGCTAATTGTTTCAGAGCAATTAATCATTTTGATAATAAGACAGCGGGTTAATATCAGTTGTAAGATATTTCGTTTGCTTCGGATGATCTATCGACCAGGATCATCTTCACTCATTATTTGAAAAGGCTGCTATTATTCTATTATGCATAGAATATTCTTGATTTTTACATCTAATATAAACTGTCTCATATGATCACAAATTGTGAACCACATGGTAATGGTTGGTCACCGTATATTCCACTGATGTGTGCAACAGCTGTGTAAGCTTTTGTTCCGCCGCTGTCCCCAAACGTAAACAACTGGTGCTTGTTTATCTCACCATATTCATTTGTAAGTAAAGAAACTTTTTCAGGCAATTAGGGCGGATTATTTCAAATGTCCGTAACTGAAAGGTGCGTCTTAATATTCCCTAATCACAAGCCTTTACCGTTAGTAGCATTATTAGTGTTAATTGTTGTAGTTACTATTTTTACTGTCCCCTAACGTTACTTTTTGTATGCACGTGTAATATCTATAAACAGTGAAGATTCACTCCGAATGCTTGAATGTGATTCGAAATCACATCTGTATGAAGGCGAATCTAGTGGTTTGAACTGTTCCAGTTTTAGTTGGCGTGGCAAAAAGTTTATTTCTCGAAATTTACATTGTAGCACCAATAACCACAGTTACTTCAGGTGGTCTGTCTCATACTCAATTCCATGCTTTCGTCAGGCTAACTGAAGGTCAATGTCGCATAACGTCTAGCATGGTCTAGAAAACTCGACCAAAGATATGGTTATGTGCTAAGTTGTGAAAAATGTGGCTTAGGTAGAATGAATTTGTCTAGGTCTCCTCAGTTGCACAGGCATTGCCCGGCCAGCTCAGAAAGACCTTTTTATATGACATTCTTGAGCACCGTCCTCCAGTTTACAGATTGCTAATCGGTTGAAGTCTAGTCTTAACAGGGCTTTTAGTTGAGTGTCGCCATATGTTTGTCGTCTACTTTCTCGTTTACTGAATACAACGGTCCAAAAGATTCGATCAACTGACTAGCAAACTGGCGCTTACTGACATTCATGGTCGAGGTTGCTACAAATGATGTGCGACTATGCAAACAGCACAAAGACTTCATGGAACAATGAATCTTCCGTCTTACCACCGAGCAGATGAATATAATCCACGACAATGTGATTAGTATATCAAGTGTTTATCAAGAGGCATTCAGGCAAATTATTGCGATCGGCTTTGTCCTCCTTGTAAACATATTTAAAGAGGACACTTTGCTTAGAGCTTTTGAACAAATTGCTACTGAATTGGTTCTAGATGTCTCTTTGTTGTACATCGTAGGATGATAAACAGATTACTTAAAAGTTCACCAACGCAACATTGCTTACATTCGAATTATGTAAGCCGTAACACGTTGACAGTTTTAAGCAATAGGTGAGCCATTGACAGCAAACATCATCGTGGCCCTTCTTTTCGTTCAACGTGGATACTTCCGACTGTGTAGGCTCATACAAAGACGTGCACACTAGTGTCATAAGTGAACTGAACAATAAAAGATCAGTAGAAAATGACCTTAAGAAGATGATTTTCATCTTTTTTGTGATGCAAGTAATCATTTTCTACTGGAGCAACATTTCCTATAAATTTGGATAACTTGTGGCAAACTGTTGGGCATTTGATGAATACCTTGCTTCCCGGAGTATGGATGTTTGTTGTTCTGCCCCAAGAAGTTGCAATACTTTGTCTGAACACGTTTGTTCAAGAGTTTTCAGAGTGAATTCCTGTAGCCACGTAATCTGTTGACAGATGGATGTTTACTTCGTGATAAACATTTTAACTGCCGTCGTGAGGTTGAAACAAGGAACTCGAGGCTTTAATGAGTATACACAAAATGTTTGCGTCTATCACCCTTCGCACTCTAACAGCTTTTTTCAAAAGTTTTGGTGGCAGTAACTTTTTAATTCTGTAAAACCGAGGACTTTCGTTGTGATTTGAAAATCAATTGGAAATGTAGACATACTGTGACTTGTCTCAAAGTCACAAATACTATAATTTGTTTAATGTGGTGGGAAATTTGTGGACAGTAACTGAATGACAACAGAGTACATCAATTCGTTGGCAACAATAGCGATACCCAAGTTACTAGCCAGTTTAAGGAACGCTTTAGTGGTATACGTTTCAACTTTTCAGTTCAATGGATTTGAACTGGTGGCTAGCCAAATTGCGAGCGTATCAAAATGGGGAGTTTGCCGTTGCCGGAACAGACCAAATTGTCAATCCCTTTTCAAATTTCTTTTGGGAACTGCATAACTGAGATGTCGAAAATCTAATTGTTTGGTTTCTTTGTACATTACTTCCATGCCTAAACGGAGTTACACAAGTTGAGACCTCGGTTGATGCAGCCATCAGTGTTAATGATTCCGTCAACTCTATGTCCTCCAGTCACAGTTCATTAAAGATTCTTTTCAAATGACCATTACACTGATGTGTTTTATGGACGTTTAACCACTGTCTACAGATGTCCTGCTACAGGATACAGTTTGTCACGTTTCTGTAGCTTTTGAAACCAATTACACTATGTCACTTATACGCACTCTCAAGAAAAGTTCGTTGTTAAGTCCCATCAACTTTCATTCCACGATTAGTTCGTATCGCTAAATATATGGGGGGGGGGTTCATAGGGAATCTCTTACGAATCATCTCGGCAGACATTATTTTACAAAAGTTTTGGGTAGATTTACCGGAAAACGTAGCAACCTTGTCGTACTGAAAACGACTTGCCGAACACACTAATATTTAGTGGATCCAGTATATCTTAAATAGCCTAGTAAAAATTCTAATTATAGTTACTCTTATCTTTAAGAGAAGATGTGGACCTTGGCATAAAAATAATCAGTAATCTCTGGAAGATTCATTCGATTATCAGTAATCTCTGGAAGATTCATTCGATTATAAGGGTTTTCCGTAGAAAGGTCACACAGCCCGTTCTATTCATCAGCTTCAGTCGCGTTGTAATCATAAAGTACTAACAAATATCAGTAAAAATATTGTTCACACAAGCAACACAAATTTGTGGTTAACGCAGTCTGGCAGAAGAAGTCGGCCTGATTACGTCAGTTCCACGATCTGATTGCTATCTTCACAGGTTCACAGAAAGATAGAGCGGACCAAAAACGCCATTTAAAGAAACAGTCATCATAGGAAATGAGGGTGTACGGGTGACTATATTATGCAACATACATCCTAGTGATTATTATTTGTTAAACTTTGAAGCTGTCGAGGTCAATCATCTCAATCGGGTTTCATATACACAGATATAATTGTTTTGGAATCTCGTCACGTTTTGGACTTGGCAGGTTTGTCTAACACACTGATTAAACATCTGCGCCTTAATTATTTTTTATAAGAAATATTCACGTTATTGTATGTTTGGCAGTGACAAGTAATTGCGGAATGTGTAAGTCTACAGTTCGTCATTCACACAGACAATTCAGCCAGCCTCATTTCTAATACAATCACTACACTCCAGTCCAATCAAGATCCTGTCACAGTTTCTCACTAGTCCATTACATCCACATAAACACACAACCCATTACCATCTTGCGCACACTCTCCCCGTTGTCCACTACATCTTGGTTTCCAGACTGTGTACCATAAAATTATCCTACGTAAACGCTCAACCATCTTCACTCATAAAAAACAGCTTATGTTATCCAATGGCTTTAACGAGAGATGGTAACTTTTCAGCAGAATCCCATCATTGGCCCAGCTAATGGAAACATTACTCAGAACAAAAAATTCGCTGAGCAATACGGATAAGTAGTCGAGATTTTCTTTTCATTAGTTGAAGTACCACGTAAACTCTATCTTAGATCTCATGTTGAGATGATTTCTTCGACGTGATATTTTAAACGTGATACACAGAACTGGAGATTCGCTTGAAGTGGTTGCAACACGGAAGCGTAGACGAGATCAAATTCAGTTAACAGTGAAATTTGTCTAGTGCTTCTTTTCGGAATGGATCGATAATGACATCTACTGGAATGAGAACTCTGTGTTCGATTGAGTGCTGTTCAGTTCATGTCATGAAAACACTCAACCAACTCGTACAAATGAACAGTTTAGCTCCTCACTAGCATTAGTAGACTTTGTTACGTCAGGACAAACTAGTTTTGAATGTACTTTTTGGTTTATTTAATAACCTGAAACCTTTATATTATTCAGATATGTACACATACTTAGCATCAAACCGTTTATTGAAGTAAGCATACTGCTGCAAAAAATAAAGGTGAGAACGTAGAAAAATGGGATGGTACGCAACAGATTTGGAGGACTGTGGGAATTGCATTCACTGATTGCTAAACTGCGTCAGTGTTCTTAATGACATATTTTCAAAAATTTCAAGTTACAAACAAACAGATTGGTCGACACAACGTACGAAAGCAGAGGTTTTCTCTTTTCATTCCTGTTTGCCACTTCGGTTTGAAAACATGTCTCTCTGTACCAACCTACCTCACGTTCTGGCACATAGACGCTATGAACACTGCTTTGAAGAAAAGAACAGGGCACCATTCGAGCTAAGGATATCTATATAGAGGAGGTATTCAGATAACTATTCTCAAGAATCGGCTATCTAGTAATCGCTGTTAAGAGTGCATTTTTCGCAATGTAAACGGGCTGTTTTTTTATTCACTCAAAACACCAAAATAAAATGTGGCTTCAGTCCTGGAATGCACACAATCTCGTAATATTGTCTACTCAATAATCTCTCCACCGCAGTATATTGAATGATTCGGGTATTGGTATGAACTACATCTCCGGAACACAAATTAGTTAACACTCAGCTTGCCCCAATTTTGGGCAATACACTTTTGTTTTATAATATAAAGCCCACGGAAACGCGCATCAAGCGGGCATTATCGATGTTTCCGAGGTTTCAAACACAAAATCAACTAAAATATTGACCCATGCGTGTTTTTGGCTAATTTTGTCCTAAAACAATTTTGATTTGTATTCATTAATAGTCTAGATTAGGAGAACTGTGACCACAAAAGCATCTGTGAACGAAGTGCAGTTCAGTGTGTGTCTTCCATTGAAAACAATGGCACCTTCACCGATATTGCTGATTCACAACAATGAGCTCCTTAATACGAATCAGTGATGGGCGGTAAATCAGGCTTACGTGACAGTGAAATTGTAAAAAACTACAACAAAATTTAAGTTTTCACATTTAGGTGGATCATCGCAGTGCTGTAAATGAACATGTGGTGGGTTGTAACCAACGAAATGTGGCTGATCATAGCAAGCGAAACAAATCCGTCCGGCTACTAACCACAAGATCGGATGCACATGTTTATTGTAAATTATTGACCTATATTCGAAATAGTCCAAACTACTGCTTCTGAGCTGTATCTACAAGAACAAGTAAACGGTGGTACGTTAGATGAATTTTTTTCAATTCATCTCTTTGCATTGTAGCAATTCAGCAAAATGCATAATGCAAGTTTTGACGAAATCTTTTCAAGCAAAGTATTGCGTATTGTGTCATCGTGTAATCGCCTCAGTAACTACACAATCAATCTGCAAATATTTCCTTTTTCATTCATAAAACAACTATATGTAGATGAGCCTGTCTTCCTGAACCCCTCAAGAGTACAAAGGACACCCCCCCATCAACTGCTAAGCCCTTCGATTGCTCTGATGGAACAGAAACTACAAAATTTTCACTTAATCATTGAAAACAAGAAAGTTTTAATTGTCATGCTTGAAAGGCGACATTAATGTTACATTTCTTATTCCGTCATTATCGCCAATCAATCGGTTGGCATACCCAAGCCGTTAATATTTCGATGAAAATTGTAGGCACATTTAAAATTAACCGTATATTATTGTATACCAGATTAGGTAGCTTGAACAATCAAAACTTCTATCCGCACTGGATGAATCTTGACAAGGTAGGATGATCTGTTTTGTTAGTTGACGCAACAAGCAGCAATTAATCTAAAACTTATTTCAAAAAACGTAACCAATCATGATATTACACTTTTGGAGATTCTTTCTATTAAAATATGAAGGAATCAGTGACAGTTGTACATGTTAATGTTTGTGAATGCTACACTTACGTGTTGCGAAACTTTTGCACAGTGTTTCAACCAAAACAAGGTGTCCCTCCCTAATTCTGCACATACTGCGTCATCACATGAGGCTTTGCGGTCGACGGACTTCGACGTTGGATTTTTTGTTAACGTACTATCACGTAGTTGCACCACACTTTGTGTGATCCAGTTCGATAGATATTTGATCACTCGAGTGCCAAGTTGGTGCCTAATCAAACCAACATGAGTAGGTTAGTTTACAAACTGTACAGTCTAGGGAACTGAGGCGTCGGTCACTTGAGTCGAACAGTTCTGCCTAAGGCAGTCAATTGTGCAACATGAAAATAACGGACAACAGCACATTAGAAAATTACTTCGAAGACTCAACACACATTCTTCTTCATGCAGCAAGCGTAATACTACTGAGTAGCTGTACTTATGTGTGTAGCACTCTTAACGCCCCTTTCTGCATACTCTCTGGTAACCTTTGCCAGATTGAATATGGTCAAATTTCTAAGCGGACGTTCGTATACGTCCATCATGCTCGCACGAAATGGTTTGGATTGCAAACGTGTAAAATACGGACTCCGGTGCGTAGACATTAGTCATATATTTTTAGCCCAGAGAACGAATTTGATCTATCCAGTAATTATTTCAAGATCTTTAAACACTTGGTGACTTACGCTCAAATTTTACAAGTTCACCTAATCTCCTCAAAATCATTCACCCCGGTCTGATAATTTAATACCAGTACCTCAATCAGTTATCGGATTGATCATTTTAAACAAGACTATTTGATTTATTATTTGGTCACCGATTTGTTTTAATTTTCGAAACTCCTGACTTCTTTTGTCTTCATTTACCCTCAGTTCTCCAGTGACTGTAGCATACGATCACCGGTTTTGGATTGTGGCTCTGAATTCACCTGTCTCCAATTCAAACGGACAGTCATACTTATGGGGTAAGCGCAGTCTTACGACAGATCTGAAGCAAGTGGTAAGTTCATTTCGGATGTGTTTGTCCTGCTTCTGTACAAATTAGCTCAGCCATTGAAAGTTTATGAGGATCAGCAGAACAAATCCTAGTAAGATACTGGCGCTTTTCAAAGGATTCTTGTTACAGACTTACTCATGTCAGTCTACAAGAGATCTCGTCCGAGGAAAGAAAGGTGAAGTTTGTCTAGCAGAATGCGTCAAAATTAAGAAGATTCCTATTATTGGTTGGCCTCGCTGATGCAGGATTAGTAAAGTTTTGTCTCCATGTCTGCGGTTAGGAAACGTTCTTAGGAAACGCTTTCTATAGATTCAATTGATTTACAAAGGGACTGACTAAATTCGACGCCGAGGTACAGAGAGTTGAAAGCTACGGCCAATTGGCGTATAAAGCTGTTCATAAGCCGGTTAGAGTCCATTAAAGTTGGGGGGGGGGTGAAAGGAACATCCGTATAATGCTGTCGATGGCTATTTGAGATTTTTTCTTACGGTCTGCACACCTTTATTTTTAAACATCTACCTACTTTTATTGGGCTGCGGTCAGACTAAAAGTATTTTATTCTTGAGTGAAAATTTACTTAATTGTCCGAGGATGCAAAGATGAGGGAAATTAGTAAATGGAAGTGTTTGACCTATGCTTTCTAATTCTGATTAAATCAGAAGTGTTATGAAAACGATTCATTTTATTGAATGACAAACATTATGGTCTCAACAGCGGAAACGAATAAGTTTGGTACAAAACAAGCTGACATGAGAAGTAAAACAGGGATCTGTTTCTAAAGTAAGTCAAAGATTCTCGACAGACGGACAGAATGGATGTAGAGTGAACACTTTTTCTCACCTCTAAATTTGGCAAAGATAAACTACTAGATCGACAAATGATATACATCTGCGGTTACATTTTAACGTACAAACCCATCTTTACTGAAGCATGTTGGATGGTCCATTCTGTCTGACCTCTCGTCTACACTTTGCCAATGAGTAAACAATAAGAACTGCCTCAGTGCGTTGCAATCACGACATCAATAATCTGACTATTTAAGATATCAGAAATTGTGATGCTTGCTTGAAGGTAACGTGTAAATGAAGTGTAAATGTCTAGTTCGCATTCGCCGTTCTACTTTATCTGAATTGAAAAACGGGGTGGAAAATCTGGTAGTTCTCTCGAAGGGCACATTAAACAGTTAACTTTGGGTGTAAGGTATGTTAGGTGCCTTGAGAATTCGTGGAGTCAAAGCTAACTGGTTATCTTCTGTCGTGGTTTACCCTACTACAAATTCGACCATTCGTTTTATATTCTCTGCCAACCACTTGACTGGGTCACTTTGTGATGAGTTAGATTAGACAAACTTCTATCCCAGTGGACCTTCAGACTGATGTAACTTCTGTAATCGGTACATCCTAGACAGTTGTGTTCCACTTACTTTGCTACCCCTAAATTTGATTGCATCAGACGGTGTCCAAATGACAGTCGTAATTACCTGAGAATATTTCCCTTCAAGGCATTACGTCTGCCAAACACTTGCTTTTTCAGAGTAAAACCTGATTCAGTTTACGTTGGCATGAAGACCTCTCACAAGTTTAACGTTATGCAGTGTGTTGTTACAGTTCAAAGGCTTGATTATTTTAACGGTCCTCGAAGTCTCTACTTTGTGTAGTTCGTCTTTTATTTTTAATAATTTTATTCATAATTTGTATTTATTTATTATTACCTCTGCTAAGTTACCTGGGAATCAATAAACAGTTGTAGTTAAAACTGCTGAATAGTATAACTGCTGCAAAATCCTTACACCAACATTAGAAATAGCGTGATCTGACTCACCTTGTGTAAGGTGTGCTTTCTTGTGTGTCCCATAGATTGTCCGTGTGATCATCTCAAGTCCTCGGACTGGCCAGACAAACACATATTGCTAGAGACGTAATGGTCTCCCCAGATCCGTTTCAACACACCAATCCATTGTTGCTCGTGAGTCGAGAACTGGCATCCGCCTCTCCAGCAAACCTGTGCTCCTACTGTCTAACCAAAACCAGCCACCCCCGGCTGGGGCGGGGTGAAACATATGTGTGCGGATATAAACCCTATCGTTGTGAAGTTTGTAATTACTCTACTACAACCAAAGGAAACTTGGCAATTCATCAACAATCAGACAAACACTTGAACAACATGCAGGTGAGCATTTACTATTAACTAAGGCATACAGTCGTATAAGTATTTACATCAAAACATGCGAATTCCTTGTCTCGGGGAAGGATTCACTGTACAACCTGTTTTGTCGAGCTTTTTCTTGGACAACAGATGAGCTTGTGCATCTTTTAGAAGTCGACTCTCCGGCATATAAGCCTGCACAAAACACACGTGTATTCCAAGATATCCAGTCATCCGAAACATTCGTTCAGTCCAGCCAAGGTGAGTTAACAGAAAACAGAATAGTGGATTAGATTCACAACGAGTTTGTGGGTTGGAAGAGGCCAAAAAAGAATATGTGTATCACATTCTGTGCTGATCACTTCGGAAGGAAAAATGACAAAAAATACAATGATCCTAATAAATATGACTGGACGAATCAGCAATATTAATGGTGGTATGAATGTGAAACTCACAGAAGTGAATATCAAAGCACAAGCTTAATTAAAATCTAATAGCCATTTAACAAGTTGGCTTGAGCATGACTATGGGTAATAAGCTTACGAAAAACGACTGCCACAAGTAGACCATTTTATTCAACAAGAGTGGCTCCAGTTTTCCAGTCTTCTAAAGTTTCACAGGTATGTGCGTCGGGCTTCACGTTGGAATTAAGCAGGGTCTGATACGCTCATGCTACAGAGTGAATTACTTCTGTTCACGCCTCCTTGCTGTTGCTCAGAAGCCTCACCTACCACGAATATTTTATTAGGAAAACTGACATATACTGCGTGTAGCTACTACTGTAAACACAAAGGCCTGTTCGCCCACAACGGTTGTTTCCTGTCTTCCAGCCAAAAGACCATTATTAGATTGAAAACTTAGTCTGAGTCCAGACATTTATGATTTTCCATAAGTAAGATTTATGATGGTATTAGGCTGTTCTCATGCATGTCAGTATGCACAGTCAGACGGCTAACTGCTCACGGAGGCTGCGAATTTTACACAGAAGTCATCCGGTGAACTCTGTAGATCTTTGGGAAAAGTGATAGAATGACAGACCACCCACCGTGAAGGCCGCAGTCTAAACTTCTGATTAATCGGACACTCGTTCTCTTGCTTCAAAAATTTCAAAACGCTCTGTGCCATCCAACTACTGTTTTCACATTGATGCTGACGACAAAGACCATAAAAAAGAAGGCTGTATACTTGAAAGGATGCATTAGACGACCGGTTGGTGCAGAAACACTGAGTGATTTCTGATGGTTGGGAACAGTGGTGGTGGTGGTGTTTGTAGCTCGGGTTGATGGTTCTGGTGTTGATATGTTCGCTGAAACACTTACGCACTGATGATGTCACCTCGCCTGGTGATGAAACGTTTGCAACCCAAATGCCAAGCTCGGCGAACATATCAACACCAAAACACTGAGTGATTTGTCACAAAGGCAGTCAATTTTCCTTTGATATTACGTTGGTCTTGATCAGTTACATCGTGCTTGTATCGCTAGTGATATTAGTAGCAGTAAACGAGTTAACATTCGATGCACAACTTCCCGGTACTATCGACAGTCTGCAATCGACCCGGAAATCAGAACAACTGCAAACTGATGTGCGACCCTTAATTTGAGTGTTAGGGAACCATTACATGTTAGTGTGTGCATGTTGAATGGACAAACACTTATATCAACCCAAGATATAAGGGTCGGTCTGTTACCCAGTCATACTAACGACAATGCTGCTTATTACTGTGGCAAAGATGTGGCGAATGAAGTGGACTGGCAGCGGACGCACACAAAAATCTCCTATCTAGTAAGCAACACGTAGATTTCACTACAATCACTACACATCCAAATGAAAGGGTGTTAGATCTTAGAATAGAATGGACCACCAATATGGACACAGTTCATTCTTGATCGCAATACAGACATTGAAAAATCATTGATCCCGCACATCTAATTAACTTGTAAATTAGTGTATACAACAATAGTATCCAATTATATTCAGTGTTCATAAATTGGTGGGTCGGTCTGAGTCTGCCAACTAAAGGCTAGCGTTGATCTTTTTTTCAGATCTCATTGTACAAGTCAAAACGGGGATTTGGTGCCCAGTCCCTCTACATTTACCTACTAAATGTTGAATAGTAGCCGTTCAGATTAATCTGAAGAGGGGTTGTGTAGCATACTACAGTGTAAAGTCCAGTGCCATCTATTGATTTGGCCAAAAATGAATCATAATCTTTATCTCACCTGAAAATCGATCGCGGTTTTACATCGTGCTAATAAATACATGATCGTGAACTTCAGGTGAACAGTGAACGTGTCTACATTCATGGGGACGTGTTGCTAGTATCAGGCCTTTTTGTTTTCCTCTGTTTGTCTTTAATCTGAAAACTAAGGAACTGGAACAAGCTGCGGTGCAGAGAACAAGTAAATTGACTGAGACAGCGCTTCTTACGCCTGGCGACAATCCAGATCTCAGTTCGTCTATTCACTGTGAGTCATCACTCAAACTGCCTCACTGCAGTCCTACCGGCAGTCCAACAAACCCAAATGGGTGTTCCAGTTTACACGCCGCACTCTCAATCCGACGAGGTCAACGTATCCGCGGTGCGCAACATCCACTCCCAATCGAGCTGTCTGCAACCTTCCCACCGTTTGGTGCATATGGAGATGGACAGCATACAACACCTTTACTGGACTTTGCCCAGCCGGCCTCAGATATACCTACAACGGAGCAGTTTCTAGCCAAACTGACCGAATCTTCCCCGTATCCCTTGGCGTGTCAAATATGCTGCGCCTTTACAACTGACAAGTTGGACGTATTGCTTCGACACGCCGAACGTAACCGTGTCCCAATTGATCAGGACCCACTGACATCCAGTTTGACAACACATACGGGCGGTGTTTGGCTTTGTCGTCTATGTGTCTACAAGAGCCCGTTGAAAGCTAATTTTCAGTTGCACTGCAAAACTGAGAAACACGCACAACGCCTCAGCTTTTTGTTACATGTATCTGAGGGTGGTCCAGCAAATCAACTTCGTGTACTTGCTTCCGCAAATCCTCGGCCAAGTGGACTAGAGTCCTTGCCAGTTGGTGTGATTGAACCTGTGCAACCGGGAAGCTACGGGCACATGTTTGGATTGACTCAGAACGGACTACATATTAAGCACGGGTTGAGCCTTAGTTCGACTACTCAGTTGGCCTGCCTCGCGTGCAACGTTTTCACTACATCGGTTCACAAATTTCGTATTCACTGTCAATGTCCGCGCCACTTACAGGCGGTTCAACTCTTCCACAAATTGGTTGCCGCTCGAAGTGAGTTATGGAACAGACTGGCAACGTTTTCGTTGGCCTATGTGGATTTGATACGCAAGAACTGTGATTCCGAAAGTAGTGAACTGACTTCCTCTCCAGGCCCGAGTAACCAAATCGTCGATAATCGTTTCGGTCAAGCTCTCTACGGTCTTTCACGTCTACTGACCCAATTACGCATAGGATATTCTTGTCGATGTGACTGTACCACGGATATTAGTCATCCAGCAGAGGAACAAAAAACGTTCATCGATTTGATTAAAGCTCTATCTCACTGGCATTCACCAGAACATCAGCAAAGGCTCTTGTGTCAGGTAGGTCAATTTAAAGGCTGATGTTTTTATTAAAGTGTCGTTTCAATATATCTCTTTGCATTTTTTCGGCACGCCACACCGCCGAATGATATCTTCATCACTCGATGAGTTCCTTATATCTTATGAATAGTGCTCAATGCTACCGAAGTACATCCCGATTTATTACACTACCACCCACCCGTGATCGGCTGTTTCTTACCATTTTCACCAGCTTCAAATTAGACAATATGGGATCACGAGTACCTAGAGATTGCTTGCACCGAATTGTAAAAACAGTTCCTGGTGTTAGCAAATTTTGAAGTAGGATAAGGCACCAATCATGGTAATTCCATTAGATAACGTCGCATGCAAGACTTTTGTCTGGCGAAAAGTCTAGCCTCGTCAAAACTGAGGAAAAGCTTTGGGTTCAAACTATCAAAAACTATGAGGCCAGTGCAATTTTGCCCAAAGTATTCCATACAGTAGTGCGGTGATCGAAGTTTTACGTGGTCTGAGCAGGAAGTTTCATTGGTAAAGAGCTGTAGCTGAATGAAGTTTGAAATCTATTGTATGCCTTTTAAACAGTGCAGTCAAAATGTTCATGTGAATGGTTTACAGCCCACTTACTTTCGAATGCCGGACTATTCGAAGGTTACCTAAAGTAGTTCCTACTCTCCTTGCTTGCAGATTGTTGGTAGGGTGTGACGAATGTGATTTTGGTAAATCTGTGCGTACTTATGGTTGGCATGACTCCGGTCAAAACCGAAGTATCATTTTCAGTTACTGACTCTGCAAACCGGAATAAACAAACGGGAGTTTGGACGTGAGGTAACAGAAGCCAACATTGAAGTAGCGTTGTGAACTAAGACATCTGGGTTAACCTCATAACAGAATGAACGTCTGTAGTAAGCTGAATTCGTAACGTTTGTCATTTGTGTGGAAATGCACTCCTCTGAAGCAGCACGGATTACCCTCCACTTGTCATCATGCAATATATAGCAAAACCCGCTCATGAAAGCGTGAGTTTTTGAGAACTGGAAGGCGATAATCACATTTTTATCCCAGGGTGAAACAAGTCCGTATTGAAACGATTACCCGACACTTTATGGTAGTATGTAATGTGAGATCGTTTCTTGTGAGATATATCAATGAACCTTGAAAAGACAATTAAATGCAATTATCGGAGAGCAATTTCAGTGTTTTGTAGACCAATCCCCGTTGATCATATTGTGAGGTAATGGAATCTAACGTCACAAATGATTTGTTTGTCAAGCTAGTGCACACGGTCATCATTTTGATTTAAAATCTGAATAATACACAAATCGGTCACCTCATAAGCGGCATTTTTGGGACCTTGATGACTTACGTAGTTACGCGAGCCCGGAGATTACGTCGATTGAGAAGTTTCTTGAGTATTCATGAAACTCATTGCCCTGGCCAACGATACTAAGTGTCAGCTGTGTTAATTTGTAGATGCGACCTAACTTTACATGCAAGTATTTACGTCTCGTAAACATTCACGATTCGCTATGAATGCCACTGATCTCAATGAAACCTAAGGGTTAATTTAAATGAACACGGTTAGAGCAGTATTGCTAAATCGCTGTTAAGTGTGGCCATTCACCTAGTGTATTAAGCACGCTGCGAACATTGACCACTAAGACAGACAATTGCTCGTACGCATCGGTTGGTATAAGCAGGTAAACATTGAAAAACATGGAAATTAAGAGGCAGATCCGTGGAGAACCGCTGACACAAGCACACGAGTATTAGTTACTTGATCTGGTCTGAATATTCATAGATTTATATGGCTGTAGTTCGCAGTGAGAATGCAAACGTACCATTTTCCACACCGTAGACTTATTGTTCGTCGCCTCCTTAGATGAGTTAAGACGTATTGTGATCGACTAATGGGTTGACAACTGGATAGAGCAGAGGCTGCCAGATACCCATAACTGATTGTTCCGAAAGTCTGTTTGGATTACGTCATTGATTCAATTGATGTTTGGTTGGAGAAGTAACCGAAGGTTTTGGCTAATCAAGTGCGATGAAGTGAATTTTGTGGGCGTCTGACTGCACTGTACGAGAAGCAATAGCAAACAATTTGGACGAGCAGTGAGAGCCACAATCCCTCCTTGCAATTCACCTGACTCTGTGTGTACGTTGAAGTTGATTGGTTGAGGTTATAATCAAATCCTGTCACATCTGAATGTCTCAGGAATGCTTGAAATGTTTCTTTGTCTGATGTTAGGGATGTATGAACGTTAAGCGTACATAATAACTTCTAATATATCGCGGCTTTCGATGACAATCACGTCCATAATGGCAATAAGTCGACTTGTGTATGAACACGCCGAAGCCAGTAAAAGCTTATAGTTCATCGTGTGTATTCGTGAAGACCAACACAATATCTTAAACAGAAAGACACTTATAAGTGTGTTTGCTCAAAAACGGATGGCGATATAAAAAACGCTCCAATTTGGATTGCCGCCGATCACACCATAGACTAGAAGGAAGATAAATTGACAGAGTATCCGAAATGCTGTGGTCTAACTACTGAACTTTCAAAGTAATCTGGATTATACTCCACCTTTGGCTTTCCAGTGCCCATAATTGTACTAGGGTCATTTGAGAAACACAAATGCAACTTGGACAAGTGTCCTGAAACTTTCAGTTCACCACGGTGAAGACTTTTTTGAAATATTGTTAGTGCAAATTTTGTTCCTAGGCTATTACTGACACCTGTTAGTATCTCACTAGTAGGTGGGAGCAATTGCTGTCCTAATCAGCCACAAGGATCAACGATTCAAGTGGTCTCAGTGTATTTTGAAGTCTATACTGTAAACAGCACTCTGCTAAACACTTTTTTCTTGAGTGGAAGATATTTACTTTCGTCATTCTGGCCTGGACAGCTAACTTCGAAAACGGCCACGTTTAATTCGGTTTACAGTCAACACCTAACCCTAGCCACAAGAACTTACAAATACCATTTGATGAGTTCACCCGGACAAATCTTATTCAAATCGAAATTCACTGCAAAGAATGCGAGATACCTGAAAATATATTTCCATTCCTTTTTTTTACCAGAAACCTCAGTCGACGATAAATGAAACGATTTTGCCAAGTCTGGTGTGCTCAGCTGATTTGGAGACATTTCAAGTCATTTGGAGACTTGGTGACTTAGAAGGATCAGTGGATGAATTGCCAAACTTGTTTGCCAGTCTCATGGTTCCAGAGTGTGTGATCAGAACAGAGGATGCAGATCGGTTGAGCCAAAACAATCCAGATATTACAGAGGCTGCAGGCGATCAAAAGCCTTCAACTCATTTCGCGGATCGATCGTTGACAAGTCTGCGTTCGGCGATTTCACCCTGTCAAGGTGAACTAGAAGAGTTTTCATTTCACCTGTGGTCGTTTTCATTTTAATTCTGATATAGTATAAAAATATTTTTTTGGTTTGACATCACTGATGGTAAACCCTCATTGTCTAACAGAGTTACTCAGAGTGCAGACAAATAAGTCTGTTTATGTTAATCCCGTTCATCTTGTATCACCTGTAACAACACATCTACCGAGATGATTGTGAAACTCCTTCGGGTCTTTGCAGATTCCATAAAATCGGCAGCTTATGAACTTCCATTGGGAAACCCCCGTATCTGTTTGAATGATGGGCTTCTATGATTACTTTCACTAAATCGACTACAGAAGCACAGCTCAAAACTGAGATGCACAAACTCAGATATCCCCTGACCAGAAGCAACACGTATGAAAAAATGTCCACATCACATGTGGTTTGTTGGAAGTCGTGAGTTTGGGCACGGATTCTAATTTTTTGTCTGATAAGTCAGGGAAGCAACATAAAACCTGGGACAAAATAATTTATCCAAATTATTTGTTATGCACCAAACTCATTTAACTAATACAATGTCTTTCTCCACGAGGACCAATAAATAAAGAGTGCTGTTTTGGTCATTCTTCAAATAAGTATAGGCTGTCACATTCCCTTTGCAGTAATGATGTTATCGAGTGTGCCAAAACTGAATCATTCATTTTTATACTCACTGTTCACTCATGGATGATTTGACATATATATATATATATATATATATATATATATATGTATACAGTCTTAGCGCCGAAGAGCATGGAGAAAAGCTAAGCATATATGCGTTTAGGTACCATTAGGGGTGCTTTGGACAACGGCTCGAACAGAAGACTTTTAGTTGTATCGGAACATTTGGCTAAGCATCCGCATTCGTAGGTCAACTCAGGTAGTTATGATTGCTTTTGATGGCAAAAGATTTGCACGTTAATAGGATGGCCTATTGCTTAGAAACGTTTACTTTCATTATCGATAAATTGAAGCTCAGCGTCTTCCTGTACTGTGTAGCAACCGTTCTATTGCTTACAGCAAAATCCCCGCCGATCGTCTTGACCATCGCACTGTTGCTGCATTGCAGGGTTTTTTCAATTGTCTCCTGTCCATTTTTAGTACCCGTGTTAGAACTATGTTACTCGTATCCATTCGTCTGTTAGCCATATGAGCACCTGCTTAAAAGCGCGCATCAGCACTCTGTACCCAATTGATTCCGAGGGCGGGCTAAACAGGAAGGTGACGTTGGCGCGATAGGTACGAGACTATAGGCAGTAACATTCCACCGGATATCAGAATCCACTCCAAGTCCAGTCAGCAACGGCTACCTGCACACGATTGAGGACGGACGGTACATTTTATCACAGGAGTTCATTCTTTTCCGCACCATCACTCATTGTTGCGTTACTACTGTGTTTAGACCATTTTGGACGTGCGTGTACTTTAATGGTGGTTTACACCTAGTTTTCAAGAGAGGTATATGCATACGTGTAACAAAGTATTAGATAAGGCTCTAAAAGTTTGGAAAACTCCAGCCTATTTCTTACTGCCACGCTAGTGGACCAGATTAAGGCAAAGTTCGGACACTTTTGAATCCGCTTTGCTCGCTCACTTTGTTTCCGGATTTTCAGCAACGAATGAACAATCAACTGATGTCGGGCAACATGTGTTACATTCATCAGAAACCATTAAATAGAGAAGTAAAGACAGAGATCTGTTTGATCGTTTCCAATATGATGTACGAAAGCATAAAGCTGTTCTCAGACTTCAAAATTGTTTATGGTTTCCTAGAACCGTTCTCCCCGAAACATAGCTTCTGAGTCCAGTGAGGACAGAGCTACTCGGTTTAATAAAGTTGAAATATCACCGACCGGTGTACAGTATACTGTAAGGAAGTCGCCATCTTTTCAAGTAATTGTGCTGTTTGTTCGGTTCAATTCGTTCAACAAATGATTGGTCTATTATTTGAACTAAGTTGGAGATTTATTCCGTTTTAGGTCACCACATATATTTCAGGTATGGCGGCTAACTTGAAACAAACTAAACTTTTGTTCAGTATTACCAAGTGTTTGAAAGTTCACACTGTTTAACCCTTGTACAACCTGTGGAATAGTCTTGTTCGTCGTGTACCTAGGGGGGTAGGCACAACACCACCGTGTACAACCTCAACTTATCTACACCAGTCGAAAAAACGACCTAATTGTGACTGAGATTGAAGCAATATCAGCAAAGCAGTGTGTCGTGCACGTTCACAAACAGATCAGTCATATGACAACTGCCACGTCATTGGATCTGATCAGCTGTCATTTCCTACAGTTTCTTTAGCCACAAACTGTGTTAGTCACAATGCCTCAACCTGAGTGACAAATATCATCTGCAGTAACTTACCTGCCGTTTTCAACACAAGCTCCCATGTTAAATCGCCACTTGTCCACACTGAACTTCAGCCTCGCCGTCTGTGGAGTTTGCGAAGAGAATTCGGTGTGATAGCCAGGTAACTAAAAATTTTCGTACATGGTTTAAGTTTGTAAGCACAACCGAAACGGCCTTATTTTCACATTTTTTCTAGTTTAAGCTTTCTCGATATTACTGACGTGTAGCGTGGGATTTTCCTTTTCATATAAATTGAACATTACTCACAAATGATCGCGCCTGTCTCATTCCTCGATATCACTTTCGCGTGTCTCGATATCAACTTAGGATATCCCAAGAGGGTTAGGTAGGCTTCATTGGCCAGCAGGGTTGTATGGATGACATACACGTGGGTAGGTTAAAAATCACTAAGACTGGTTGGCCCTCACACAGTGGGAGGACGTGGTCCCACCGGATGCACAGAGTAAACCAAGTTAACTCACGTAGGCTCAATTACCTTGGATAATTTAAGTTGACAATGAGACACTGGAAGGTGCTATGGAGGCATTTTGCACTGGAAAACACATGGTTAGCAAATAAATGTACCTTGATTGTATAGTTGCTTATCTGTCGGAACCAGCCAGTGCGTGGACCTGAATGCGAACATTGGTGAATGAAAATAGACATTTCCCAACTGTACTGCAACATTATTTACGCGGTCACCTTACGCCTCTAAGAGGCTACAGTAAGCTCTCTTTGGTGGCCAGTTTCCATTAAGACTAGAGAAGATCACCCCGTACTGAAGATAAAAATCTTCGTTACCTTTCACGCCTTTTTTAATTTAATGTTTCGGCTTCCAAAGCAAATAAGCAAGTCAAAAATTCTAACAGGTTTACCATAAAAAGTGAAATACACCATAATGTGGTAGTATTGGAGAAATAACGTTGAAGTTTAGATTATATACAACATCCAAAATTTTTTAACCGAAAGTGCGATATTGCTCATCGTCCTGTGTAGAGTGTCAGCCTATGGCAGTTCATAATCAGTATATTGGCACTCACCCAGAATTTCTGTGGGTGCGAAAGCCACACTATCACTCAATGTATGACTTAGACAGTTCTCTATTATTTTCAGTGTGAGGTTTAAAAATGTACCAAGTTCATATGCGCTATTCTTAAACCTGACTTTACTTAAAAGTAAACGGTACAGACCAGCTTGATCTGCAGTTTGATGATGCACTTCCGACAATATACTTCTTTGAGCACCTCATCTTTGAGAAGGTCCAAAAGAGGAACTTACCCTCATGAGTATTGTATCGAAAACAGCCGTGTTTACTAAAGTAGACATGTACTACCACACATACGTCATAGATTTAACTATTGAACTAAACACACGTCGCAGAAAATGGAGTCGAAACGATCACAACAAGGCAGGGTTTCAATCGACTGAACCTAAAAACTGATCAACAACATTGTGTTGGTAAGACGGATGAACCACTAACAACTTGATCTGAAGACAACCAATTTCCTTCGAGAAAAACGACGAGCGTGGGCCTGCGGTCCATGTGACAGCTTTTAAGAATTGGGTGACCCACACTTCTAACACCAACTCTGTCTATTATTCTCTAGCAAGCCCAATGCAAGCTACGATCTTTTTGTGAAGTTTGGCGGATGTCCCAACCTCAGTCATGACTAAAGCTTGACAGGTTCCCTTATGACTGTCCTAAGAGGTCTCGACTAACGCCCACTGGCCACACTGGAAAGTTACGTTATAAATCTCCAAAACTAGTGACATGATGAAGCCACAGACTGAAAAGGTCTCCATATCCCTTGAGTGGTTTCAATCATAGCAAATCGTTCTATTCGTCCAGATCAGGACACGAGCTTACAAATATATTTCAATGCTTCGGCAAACATTTTACATTTTTCCCACGTGTTTTCTAATGTTTAGAAAAATAAAGCGTGTCAGATTTTAACCTTCCTTCAGCTCCAATTACGTTTTGGTGAAAATGAGTGAGGGGTTTCTACGCGGTTAGCCAACCAATAACACAGAGCCTTCTGGAAAGGCACGGGCTTACACGAGAAATACACCAGGAGACTCACGCTGACCTTACAGTCTGGCGTTCATGGTTAGTGACTGCATTGTGCATGCCTGTCCTTCTCTGCGGCACTTCACAGCTCCCCCAAGAAGAGCCGCTCAGATAGGTTAAGGCTGCGCTCTTGAAAGCCTTGTTCCATGGGTGCGAAAGTGTGGTGCAAATTTGGTGCTGATGTCTCACTTGTGATGGTAAATCCTAATGGTTGCAGTACGCCAGCATAGCTTCAGCATATTGTCATGGAGAAGTGTCTTTGGTCATATGGATCGATGTTTGTCTGTGTCTGTTCTCCCGGGGACCTTTTGTGCGATTTGTGGACAGATCCAAACTTGGATGCTCACAAAATTAAACGACAGCGACGAAGGTAACCATCATTCGCACTGAGGCCTTGACGACGGATATTGTTTTTATAACTGAGCAGATGTCCCTTTATGGAGGTTCTTGTTTCAGAATAGCTGGCTTAAAGCTGACAGAGGAAGCTCATCATATATCCACTTTTCCTGAGATTACCACCGAACTGTCACAGTCGCGTCTAGACTTCGATTCTTGTACCGCCTATCGAGAACTGGGAGAGCCGTTTACACTTTGGTTAAAGAACAGAGGACACGTATTGGTCGTTAAAACCCAGCAAGGTAGCCTTGGAACCTATTTCTGATGCTCATGTGATCGTCAAAACAATCCACGAAATAGGGGGCACAGCAGGTGACTTGATTTAAGGAGGTAGCAAGTGTTCAAATACTGACGTGAAAGAACTGTGCGACAGGCTACGGAAAGCGGCGGGCGAAATATTCATCCAAGAATTTCAAACAAAAGAGGAACAAAAAACAGTGACACGTTTTTATTCACAAAAAAAGGAAGCTTAATGGATCTCTCAAACTGTTGATACACCGTGGTGTAATGGCTTCAACTCCATAACCACGCAACACTGAGGCTGTCGGAAGGAGATTCGTACACCGAAATTTCCATCTGAAGTGCTATCCTCTTTAGTGTACGGTAGGCAGTGGATCTATCACTTTTTATTCGCGGGCGCCTTCCGAAATTCCTAGCGCGTGTCAGTATTAATGCTAACGGCACCAACGGGTGTATGTGGTGTAAGGTAATTTTGACACTAAACAGCTTCCTCATGCTAGAAATCATGTGGTGCTTTCATGGGACCTATCCTGGTCACCAACCTATGGGTCGTAAGAATTTTAGGGGACGCCATCATTAGTTTATCAAGGAATTCTTTGACGTCCCCATTAGTAGCTACGAAGCTCAAGTATGTACTACTGGTTGGAAACACTTTTCGGGTCATAACCCAGCCTGTTCGTTGGGGAGGTTTGCTTATAGCAGTATGTCATGACTTCTAAATGGCTAAAGTATGAATGCTATTCTCTTGTTCTGAAGTTTACGAAGCTGTATTTCGACGTTAATTGCACACATAGTTCGTCGCGGTTGACTGTGCGCTCGTTAATATATGTTGGGCAGACGGTATGCACGGGCACTATCTTCTTAAACCCAACAGAATGTCCGTGGAATTACAGTTGGTAAAATACGGCAGGCGGTGCAAGCTTCGGAGTGAAGTAATACTCGCAGCTCCATTGATCCAAAGTGATAACTTGCCGCGGCAACCAACAAAGATTTGTGGAATGGTTTGCCATCGCTTCACACAGTCTTTCACATGCTAGGGCTCAACTGTGGTTTGCTGATGCGTGACATTTCCCTCATAGAAACACACAATAGCAAGGAGGTGACTAGCAGGTCGACCACGATGCTTTTAAGATTTAATGTAGCAGGATAAAAAGACACCGTCACAATGCTTTGAAATTATTAGCAATATATGTGAGGAAAGGATGGCTGCGTAATCAACAAAGGCACTAAAACCAACCTGGATATATGTATTTGACAAGGTTTTGGAGCCAGGACCCGAATTCCTGTAACGAATTGACAAGAATACTGCTTCATATTGTAGCGAGAAGGCGCCCAATACAGCATAATCTTTATTTTCCAAATCGCCAGTCACATGCAACGCGCGCTCTCTCGTTTATGAGTCATAATTCCAACCCGTAACAACCCCCGGTTTCCGTTCACACGTCGTGTGCACTTCTAACCGGTTTACGTGTGTGATCGGTGCCTTCTATCGGAGGGTTTTCCGCTTGCCATTCCTCGTCCGTTTGTCCGATTTCGTTGCGCGATGGCTCGTCCGGCTGCTCGTGCTGTCCGCCATCCACCCA
>QNGE01001786.1:0-49062 GCA_008508345.1 Paragonimus westermani | reverse complement strand
TCCCCCCTGCGTTGAGGTATTCGGCCGAGCGTTCGAAAACTCGCACCTCCGACCTGACAATCCATCACAATATGACTTTAACAACCCTCAGATGATGGCTGAGACTTGCGCTTCTGCTTTCATTCAGGATAGTGCACATGTTGTCTCTCATGTGATGCCGTTTTAGCTGCTGTCTTAAGAGTACTCTACATTCCAGGAATGAATACGGAGGTGAGGTTAGTTCAAATCAAGAAATCTGTCTATCAAACAGTACTTACTCATCAATGCTGCTTCTGACGGAGGTGGAATGAGGGATCAATGATAGACCCGTTTTTGTGGCCCGTAGTAAAGATATACTGCTGCAGGAATGGATACAAGAAGTTACTACACCAGTGTGTACTTGAAGTCAGCCTTCCCAGATGGTCGGTTAACTACCGGTGAGCTTGATTTTGTGCCTGATAAAATAGGTGGGCAGCTGGTAATTTGTCACCCCCGGATCACTCGGGATACCACTTAATGAGCGTGCGGGTATAAAAACTTTGGAGAATAAGGTCGGGAAGATGCGTTTCTCATGCGATGGGTTTAAGAAGATTTTCCACAAACATCTGATGACTTAGTTAACATCGTATGCCGTTGGTTTGCCAATAATGGAATGGAAAGCAGACTTACCTTTTGACAGATCGTTTGCAATGGAGGTCAATTAACACTCACCGGACTGGTTGCCTTCCGAATATTTCGTCCCGCTGGTGAACAGGAAAGTTGACAACGTTTTAAGTTACGAAGGTAGTTTCTAATTGATTATACAAATAAAAAATTATGGTATTCTGTTTTGGCAGCCACGTTGCATGGTAACATTCTGTTTTCGTTTAGATGCAATCGTTTTTGACGCTTGCAGTTGCAGACTGCATTTTATCCAGTGATGAGCTCACCAGTTTTCGATGAGGCTTACTACTGTTCTGTCTGCCTGATCATCTGTCCTGAACACGTTAGTCAATAATAGCTGTATAGAACCCGATATGAATTTAACTCCGGCCGATTCGGACTAACTAAGATGAATTAATGCCGACAATCAGACCACTTATGAACCGGCAGAGCTCATCTAGTGACAAAACGTTGTAACAAATGATAAACAGATTGCACCACTATCTTAGAATAAAGCTTGCTTCGTAACATTCACTTGGGCACTTGTTGGTTAGAAAGATTGTCCGTACTAAATCGAATGGGGATAAAACCACGATCACATTAACCAAACTGGATAATGATTTGCAAATCATTATTGAAGTATTTTTCACAACAAGCATCCTCAGTAGTGGAATGAAGATTTGGATGCCAGCAACATCTATGGAGACCGATTCTTAGCAGTTTTGAACTCGAGGTTATAGAACATCACATAATTGATACCGCGGACGTTTTTGAGTGTCACCTTGTGTATAATCCCAAAGTAAAACTACTAGCTGATTAGTGAGACGGACAGTGGTGCAAAAGATTTCAGTTGAGTTGAGATCTCGTAGATCTCGGCAGTTAATTGTACATTCACAAGAGCATGCACTTATAGGTGACTTCAGCAGTTTGCGGACAAAAGTTTACATAATTTTTAGATCACCTTTTTCGTTCGCATGGATTACTAAATTTTTGGGCAGATAGTTGACAGAATTAGCAATCGATTCTTGCACATTCACTTGCAAAGTCCTACCATTCCACGAATATTTCCTAGTAGTAACTGTTTGGCCAGAACCATTACTATACTATAAACTCCACTTACATTAAAGATTATATATAGTTTCAACGGGTAGCGTTACTGACAATGCCATCGCTCATTCGCATGTGGTCTGATTCAATGCGAACGATTTTCTAGTGCATTCCCCGGAAGTGAAGAAAACGGTGACAAACACTTGTGTCTCATTTCTGTCACGTGTCATTATGATTATTTCAGCCTGAAGGTGAATAACTTTTCAATATGACAGAATCACTTCTTGATCCATTTGCAATAACAGTTCTGTTGATTGTAACCTGTGTGGTGATGGTTGTAGATAATTTAGTAAATCCACCAATGTCGGTGATAGTATCGGTAACCAAAGCGCATTTTTATTCGATCATCGTGGTGCAGGCCGAGTTCTATTTGGTCCACACGATAACGAACCATACAAACGGCAGTGTTTGGGTGCTGATATGAATCGGTGATTATCTAACTATTTTGCCAAATAAACAGGACATTTACGATTGGTAATTAAATGCACAGGAAATTTGATTGGTCACAGAGTACTTCAACAAGTTAGAAGTAACAAAGTTTTACCTTCACATTCTTATTTTTGAACTGGGGCAACAAGGTAGAAAACCCTTATGGTCAAAGTTAATGGTGATTAAACGATTGTGGATATTTGGCCCTCTCTACATACTCACAAGAAACGGGAATTTTGCGTTCGGTATTGAGTTGTGGTCTAATACACGTATAACGACCAATGGATGAATGAACTCCCCCACCGACCAAGAGACCCACAACAACACCCGTAACATCAGTCGGCGTACACCATTGTGAAGGGGGATGGGCGTGCAAACATAATCGCACCCAGTCGCTGAGGAGTTTATCATATCAAAGAATGGCATGATTTTGTTGTGCGGAAGCATGACTGTAAGGTACGTTCGCGGTCATCACTGCCTGCAAGTGACTCATATTCTGAGGGTGGAACAGTCCAAATAACTTCCCAATTCTCTTTACGTTGTCATATGGCTTTTGAACGCACTGACTAACCCAATGACAGGTGTTCATGAGGCAAAGATAATCAGTGTGTCACGCGTTTTATATATAGGTCAAAATGATGTAAACTATCGTCGATAGAAAAGGTCGATTTCTGATGTTTGATACGTACAGTAAAATGAGCGGAAGAAATGTCAGGACGTGCATACATTTAGAAAATTAACTGAGCCACAGCTGTTCACGTTCTTGCTCCAGGGATGTCGAATCGTTTCCGAAAAAACATGGATAGTTTCTTAGTGAATCGTATTCACGCATTAGGCAGTTTGTTTATTCTGCCTGGTCGCATTATAGGCAAAATCGAGTCGTCATTGGGGAGGAAATTTACGGTAGCTGGACTCTATGAAGACTTCGCCTCAGCACCCAAAGATTACTTTACTAGGCATGACAAACAAAACTTCGCCAGGCGGAAAAATGGTGTAGCCACACGGATTGTAATGCACTGATAATCTTCCTTTTAAATTTTTCAAATTATAATCCGAATTTCATTCTTTTATATTCATTTTCGTATGTGTCCAACAGAAGAACGTTAGTGATTACAACAATTAAAATTATCCGTCAAGTGTTGAGCTTGTCAGCAACATCCCCCCCCCGTTGGTTACCTAAGCTCTAGGATACACTCTTCGCGCATCGACGGGTGAATAGTCCTCTTTTGAAAAACCAAACATTGTTGGCAACCGAAGAATGGTTGGTAAAATAAACTTAATTCACGCAACAAACCGCTCGGTTGGACAACGCAGCGAGTTAGCGTAAACATAGTGGCTCGGTTTCATCGTTAATCCGTCAAACAGAAGACTTGGTTTATGAAGGAATAGTATTGAGCAAGTGGAAATCGAAGTGGACTAAGAACATGTGTGAATAAACAGGCTAGCCCACCAAGAACTTGTTCGAGATGTGAGAACAAGTTTATAAGTGTTCGATTTCAGAGGCTGAGATGTCGATCAACACTTTGGTTGATTGTATATCATAAACTCCAAAGTCGTGAAAAACAATGAGGTTGGCGGAGTAGTCTTGAACAACTTTGTTGTAAAGTGTCGAGTGTATTGAAAATCTAGCGGAAAGCATCACATAGCTTTTGATAGCGAACCTAGTGGAACAGCGGTTGAACGAGTGGGTATCCAATGAAAACGTACACACAGTAGTGAGACGACGAACTGATTGACAGGTTGGCCAACCACCCACGTGGTGCCGGACAAGCGGTAGAGTGTTCCCACATGAGGTAGGTTCAGAGTAACGATCACTTCTTTCCGACAGTCACTTTGTGTAGTACGAGGGTTGTCGGCGTTGGAGACCATTTTTAGAAATCCTCATCCCCCAAAATCACAAGAAACCTTTTTCAGGTTCACTCTAGGAAGAAACAGCACATCATTTGTGTCGGATCAAACCCGATTCGTTTAAGTAATATCCAAAGCGTCGTCTGCTTATCTACACAAGATGGTTAGTATAGGTGCTTTCCTTCATTAGCCAAATTTGTGCAAATATACCAGGCGTTCGTGGATGCCCTGACTCAGCGACTGTGTGCCTAACACGTTTGCCAATAAAGGCGGTCAGCTGAAAATGATTCAGAACATACTACCTTAGTAACCATTAGTAATGCTTGTCAGATTTGAGGTGCAGTACCTAAGAAGGAAGAGTTTAAGGTACTTACAAATGGCTGTGAGTGATACTCAAGCGGGAGTCTATTCTTCGAACTATTTTATCATGATATCAACGGATGTGTTCAGTAATGGACCGTCTTAGCTTGTTGAGTCAGTCTACTTATATCTAGGAGGATTAGGCGTGAAAAATAGGAAAAAAGATATCTGAGTTTGCCAAGACCCGAGTGTCAGTCATGAGCACATGCCTGTACGCATAATTCTCACAAAAAATCGTCGTTCTACCGAAACCTACTAAAGTCGATCGGGAATCATGAGACTAAAATACCCTTCTCCTACGGGAAGTAACAGCTCCATCAAAAGGACACTTTTCTGCTCTAAGGAGGGCATTTCTTGGAAAAAAGAAGGTTTTCGCTAGTTTCCAAAAGTCTGTGTACAGAGTATCCGCTTGAATCCAGACTGTTACTCGATGCAACTCACAGATAGTTTACCGACGGAACTCGATGTGGCGGACGATTGTTGTCTTGTAGAAGCCGTGAGCAGTAAAGGGATATTTTCTAAGATCGGGCACTTTTGATACGCGAAGTTAACATAAGAACATCGTTGAGGGTGCTCCGCAGCAGAAAAAGGGATTGTGCTAATTTTCTAAGATTCAGTGTGTATTAGAAAAACCAGCAAATTACATTTATGGGCTCTACTCAAATAACAATTCCCTCTTAAGTACCTATGTGAACTCGCCATTAAATAACTGTATGCTATGGAATATGATACGGATAGGTTGAAGCTCAAATGAAACAGAAATTGTTTCCCGTTCTTTTTGTTAGCTAAACAGGTAAGTTTTTAGACACATATGACGATGTAGTGAAAACCTCCTGGTTAGCAATGGTAGTTTCCATTTGGTAGTATGCCCCGCTCGTAAATAGTTAGTCGTAGAAAGGACTTGGTTTTTCTGTTCGATGCTCAGTGATTATGTTTGATCGTTTGTGAAAAAAAAGTATTGTGAAATACTAGGTGTACAGTTATGTGGTCCAGAACGAACAAAAGCTTGCTGGCTTATTGCGTTTTGGCTGTGTGCGTATGTTTCGAAACGATGTTATAAACATGACATCTTTCAAACGGGTTCATCTTTCGTGTACGATTTTAGGTAGGCAGAACGAATGTATGCATAATTTTCTCTATTTGTACATGATTAATAGACCATCAACGGTGTAAGCAGACCGTTTTTTTCTTAAAATTCGGTAAAGACTTCAGATGTGGGTCTTTCCTTTTCACCGCCATATCTTAAAACAATTGACTATCATTTCAACCCATTTGTTGCACATAGAAGACGAAATCAATGTTACCTGTTAGGTTTGATTGATACCCAGTTCCAATGCCAGATCACACATGCACTTCAAACGAGTAGCGATCGTGTTGCAATCTCATTCAAGATATCTGATGGTATAATGTAATGGTTAGTCTGACACTGACAGAATCGACTATAACAAGAACTAAAAAAATGCTTTTGGTCAGCCGGTTACCTCGTTAGTAAAGTTTTCAGTATATGACGCCATTAACTGTATGCTTTACTAAACCCATGCCTATTCTGGATTCGGTCAAACATAATGCTCTATGGAGGTATTTCTTTCCTCAGACAAGTCAACTGAAAAGTGATTATTTTTCGCCTTCTCTCACATATTTTGAGTGTAAACCTTTCCAGTCATGCGCTGCTACCTGAAGTACTAAGTGAACTTTGATACGACTGTCTGACCTCATTAATTTTACTCAACAAAGTGATCAGTGACAACGATTGTTCTGAAGTTCTGATGATTTAGAAGTGAAGGTTTTCTCAGGCCATAGATTAACGTCTGTGGAGTGCAAACGGGTTATTGCCTTATTTTGTTCTATGTTTGTCTAGGCTGAACGACTTCGAACCGCACGATTCGGAGTAGACTTTGCACCCCAGAATGCAATGGTAGTTATGAGAGTGAGATAATTTGAGCTTGTTTGTATTGCCATAGAAACCGCACCTCAAACGAATGCGCCTCTTTGAATAGCTTTATCAGTTTGCTGTTTATGTGTCCGTTAGAATAGGAAAGGTCGATGATATATTTGGATACCTCTGAAATATGAACAGTGCTAAACACTTCCAGTTGTTAATGAGAAAACAGTTTTACGATACATGCGTGTTCTGGACTTGTTCCACAAATGACAAACTGGATCCATCTGCCCGAGAGTTCCAAACATTCAGACACAGTTGTCTTCAACCGATAGTATATATCCAGAAGGATGAATGTCTAAACAGTGTTGCAATCCGTCGGCACGTTGCTAAGATCGTCAATTTTTCCATCAGCAAGGGGGCTTATAAAAACACATCCTTTGTTATAATTAAACCAAGTAATTGATACGAAAACAAATCACTGGTAAACAAAATAGGAGCTGAGAGGGCGACGCTCCGTACATCGGTGGTTAGAAAACCTTGCAGACAAAATTTTCCGCACTCAGTAGCGTCCAACCTTCCTAATCACCTTTACACTGTGTAGTTGCCTACATTTTTCCCCTAAGTCGTTTATCTTCCACTCTTTTATTTTCAACCGTTGCTCGAGTTATGAAACTTGGTAGCAAGTCCCACTAGTGAAAATGAGTAAGTCAGTGAGTCAGTCAGATTGTCAATTACTGCTTTTGCGGTATTCACTCGTTTTTAACAACCGTTCCATTTTCTTCCGTGACAAAGTAAATTTTCATAGCGAACATTTTAAGTAAGTTTAAACTGAGTGCATCCACGTTACAATTTGCAGACCTAATGCTCCAGTCATCTCACTTGGAATGCCTTACTTTAATTATAATTGTCTAACTACTAGGACTATTTTCTAACATTAAGCAAGTCGTCGTAATCTGTAATAACGATCAGTGAGTTAGCTGATACTATCACTGAGTGACAACTACGGACAGGGATGGTCAAACAGTATGGTGTTTCTTTTCAGAAGGAACTTCCTAAAAAGTTTGTGGAAATGCCACGGTTGTGATAACTTGTAGGTAAAATCCACTTCCTACTATCCAAATCCCCTACTGTCTACTGTTAAAATTGTCTGTGCGATCAATAGCCTAGTGACTAAGTTTGGAACATGAAGTTACCCGGGGTTAAAAGTTATCTTGATTTATTTCTTGCTGGTTCCAATAAGAGCAATATCGATGCTGAATTCTTTACGAAAATTCATCTCTGTGGGAGCAACCGCGGAAAACTGAGACTAAGATCAGCTGCGACCAGTAATGAAAAGTTGAAACTAATCTCTCCCCCACTGAACTTCAGTTTCTCATTCTAAGTGTGTATGCATTTTAGCCTGTTCGCTTGCCGTGGCGATGGCCATCACGAAGTGCACAGCAGATATCTGTTAGCCTATTAGCGCGCCCATTAAGCTAACGTCACCCTCACCCTCAAGGACGCTTGTTTCGTCTTATCAGACAAGTTCACATTAATTACGAACTTTGACACAGTGCCTCCATCCGATCCGGCTATGTCCATCCACACCACCCCGGTAGTCTCAATGCCGCTGGCATTCGATGCTATAACATTTGAGGACACAACCACACTTGGCCACTAATTGTCCAATTACCGTTGCCTTTTGGACCAGCTCAACGGGCACTGAGGTCTAGGGTGCTCAGGCTTAATTTCAATTGCTAATTGCACTTCCCACAATAATGTGAGCTAATCTAATCTAACAGTGACTCGGCTGTGGTAATTAATTAACTGAGAGCGCAATTGAGTCACTTGAAATAGGGTGAAACGCAAAGTCCGCGGGCAAACTAGGCGAATTAGCAACGTAATCTTGGAAAAAACACGTAGGCGGCGGAGAACAAGGAAGGAAGCAGTCTTTTGTGCTGTCAGTAGGATTACTGGATAAAGGATGGCATCAGACTATATTAATTCCATTGAGTATGACCCCACTGTGTACTACATAAGGAAATTTACCATGGTGTTCGGCTTAACAGTATCCCTCCGCTTGAGTTAACTGGTCACGCTTGTTGGCCATCATTGCGAGAGAGATATCCCATCGACGTGAGGGTACAACAAGGCTTCGCTTGTTTGCTGAACAAGAGAAATTGTTTAAATTAGATTGAATATGACTGAACGTATACTCATTGTTAAACTGGACGTGTAGCTGTCAGAGTAGCCTCTTGCCCATCGCGGCGTGCCACACGGATCAATCTTGAGACTCCTGCTGTTTATTTTTTCGTTCCTGAACCTCCCGGTATAGTCAACTCGCCGATTTTTCTCGACTCTGATGACACAAAAACCTGGAGTGCTCAAGGGATGTATAATTATACCGAGTGATTTGAATTATCTAAACCAGTGGTCCATAGAAAATAACTTGTCGTCCACGTTCAACGAATGTACAATCGTATATCGGCTGCTATGCTAGCGGCACAAAGCTGCTCGTGTCAGAGTTCAAACGCGAATAAAGGATCATGGTGGCAACCATTTGAGTCTGTCTACAAATTGCAGTGCCATGACTAAAAGAGTGTAGATAACCTTGAACCTGTTAGGAAGAGTTTGTAGAACTGTCCACCCTGAAGTGTTTCCGCTATGTCTACCTCCACATTCTGCCACACCTGATAACGAGCAAACAGACCTCTCGTCCTGGTCATAAAAATGATTAAGCGCCTATTGAAAACGTTTGGAGGAGAGCCATAAAAATAGTTATTAGGATGCGAAAAATCTCCTATGCAGAAAGACTGGAAGAATTGGGTTAAATTCCAATGAATTACAGACATCTCATGGATGATCTAATTCTTACATACGAATTGTTCCACCCCCAGGATCATTCTGAAGATAAGTAAGAATGCGAGGTTTTACGCTCTCTCTCTCTCTGAAACTGAGTAGTGGAATAGGCAGGCTATTTTGCAGAGAAAACTGGTTCAGAGTTACAGTCTATTCATATTAGAAAGCATTACCCAAATGTATGATCAGAGCTTAGGTGGTTGAGGGTTTTAAAACTTTGGTTGATCGGAATATAAATCAGAGACAACCGGAACTTCAAGTTTTCCAGCAGATATGCTAGTCCAGTCTCATAAGTCATTGACTGTGCATATCTGAATGAATGTTGCTTCAGTGTGTTTCAATGTTCGTCGTTGAAATAATTGTGGCCAGTAACCTTGCTGAATTCATCTTATATTTTAGTTATATTCACTCCTTCCTTACACCTGTAAACTATCCAACAATTTTTAACCGAATAGTACAAAGGAAAGCACAATGAAACATCTTTCTCTCTCCTGTAACAACCTATGAATCTAGGATCCTGGGAATTTATGTGTACAATTGGCATATAGGAGACTATTTTTCAGATCCACTGCACAGTTTGGCTTAGGCATATTTTTACATTCGGCCCCATACTCTCTCTTGGTCGCGTATATGTGAAAAGTGAAATATCCACCGTGAGATGTGGTTCCTTGTTAACAATGAGTATGACTTACATTTGATTTTAGATTCCGCATCAACAGAAACTACCCCGGAGGACCAACTCGATAGATTGTCAACTCTGTAATGAGCTACAACTTGGCAGTATTTCTAGAATTACAGAAGCCCTTGGGTTAAAATTGAAACCTAGTCACAGAACAATTATGGGTTTTTCAGCAAGTTATTTTCAACCTGTGCAATTAAACCAATGATTCCATTGAATGTGTCTAAGAAAACGATCAATAAAACGAGTGATGGAGATTTTGTTTGTTCTCTATCAAGCTCCACGATGAGAACGGTACAATCTGTTTACAACATGAGACGAACGCCTGCCTGT
The DNA here is from genome assembly GCA_008508345.1 of Paragonimus westermani. Taxonomy (NCBI): domain Eukaryota; kingdom Metazoa; phylum Platyhelminthes; class Trematoda; order Plagiorchiida; family Troglotrematidae; genus Paragonimus; species Paragonimus westermani. The sequence continues at coordinate 38,965 of QNGE01001786.1, read as the reverse complement.
CTGTGACATATCAGTGAATTTCGGATACTGTGCTAAAGTTAATGTCATGCCACAATCATATTTCGACTAACGACTTCCGGAACACGACAATGATACGATTGTGGCCAGATGGTTCAACGTGCTCTCTTACGCTCAGGTTGCTATTTTCAACCTTTGTAAGTTTCCTGTATCCTTTTCACCCGAGTGGCTTGTAAGAAACACCACCAACTGTCCTCATATGGTAAATCGCGCGTTCTACAAACCATCTTTTGAAGTAGTGAGTTTTCGTAGATTCCAAGCATCTTTCAACCAGGGTCATTACGTTCGCGTTGGGTGTTCTTTTGGATTATAAAAATTGCTGAGTTATGATTGAATTATCAGTCATAACATGTGTACTAAGCTTCCATTCTTGTACGTATCGCCTGCCATAACTCTACAGCACAGTATGATTTAGACAGGATAAAACACTACTCAAGCCTAGAAGAGACCCATTCGCGAAAAATCTGGACTTCGGGTGGATTCGTGTCACCAACAGAACCCATATGCCCAAACGGGGCACCAGCTGAACTACGAAGCCACGCTAGAAGCTCAGAAATTTCATATTTGGACCTAGTTATCCACCCAACCGACTGTGATATGGAATCCACCAAATGATCCAGCCGGCTGACTACCTGAACAGGATTTCTCGATCAATTCACGCTGGAGTCCACCAGCGCCACTGATGAGCATTGAAAGTGAATTACTGATAAATGGTTTGGCAGATTTGATCATTTAGAAGAGATCCGAATGCAAAAAATTTGGACCACCAGATGGTTAAAAAATTTTCACCTCAGAATTCAGAGAGGTGAATCTATCTGGGCATTAAAGTGAAAGGAGGTTAAGATAGCAAAATTTACAAGCTTCGACCAGATAGTATACTATGCGCTTCATTCCTATCGGTACCATGACTAACAAAAATACAACAAATTATTCCTTACGGCTGACGGCAAACAGAGAACTGACGACCTGAAATTAGGAAGCACTCATGGAAACCCCCTATATTAAAACCTACATGCTTGAAAGTTGATTGTGAACTTTACGTACTGGAAGAGATATCTTTATGTGTGGGTCGGAACGGTCAGATTGAAAACAGAGTAATTTAGAAGACAAGGAGAAAGTGAAAATCTGATTGTAGGTGATGGTTTTTTATATTACTTCTCAGTCCTTCCTTCGTTACCCTTCACTCCCATTATCTTGAGTTGATCTTCGTTTTTAGGTTAGACTACGGAATCTGCGTCTTGCAAACGGTTCACAAAAGACCTATCTCTACTCAATCTATATTAATCAAAGGCACATTCATTTGCTGAGCACCTCTTCAAGTGTTCATTTGGGTCCGCACCTGCCTAGTCTTTGATATTCTTTAAGAACTCAGTCGCTGAACTATTTAAACAACCTACTAATAACCGCAGGTTGGTAAAGCTGTCGGAAACGGAAACACTGATGGTTTTCGATGGACAGTTTTAATAAGGTCATCCGTCTTTGTATTTCGGCTCAGTAAACATAGTCCATACAGATGTATACAACTATGCGTGTGTGTGCGCGTTTGGTACTAGTTGTCCCTAAGCTGTCTATGCGCATCCACTTCGTCAACGGCACAATTGTTATTCACTGAGCTTGGGAAAATCTGTTCACGGGACTGTGATCATTTTTGCGTGTACACCTCTGTAAACAAGGTGTGCAACTGAAGAACCAGGCCCTTCCTCATGGCCTTTTTCGGCTTTTGCTACCGTTCTCCGCCCTAGCGTTCATTCCCTGACACTCGCACAAGTCATGTTTAGATTATCCGCGAGGGTACGACCACTATCTACGTTCCCTTTCAACCGATGTAGCGCTGGTACTGATTTGTGCGCCTATTACTACGTGTGAAGGGCGGTGTTTATGAATTGAGACGCTCACGCTTCGTACCCAAGGTGCGCATCCACAAACACAACCACACGGACCTACACAAATGTGCCGTGCAAACAAAGAATATGGATAATTAATCCAGGCAGACTGTTTAGTGAATTAATGCGAATGTGTACCCACGTGTACCCAAGTATACATGTGTGCTGCCTGCACAACTTTACGTGCAAAATTCGCACACACATACACACAAGACTGCGCGTGTGTTTGTACGTACCGTATCTTACCGGTTGACATTAGACTGACGGCTGGGCATCAAGATAACAAGCACGACCGGGACAACCGCAGATTGTTCCGACCGCCAGAACTGAGACCAAATGGATCATCGATTTTGACGATTTACGCGATATTAGCGCCCGAATACGCAGCTGCTTCCTCAAACGACACTGTCAGCTACAACATATTTTTTTCTTTTGTGTTCCTATCTAACCTGATAGGCTCACTGTCAGATCGTGCCCCTTTTGTGACAGGGAGAATAAATTGAAACTCAAGACTGATTGAAACGTTCGCGTCTATGTTAGTTTGAAGTAAACCTCCATAAGAATATCTGACTGACTGAAAGTTCGGCTGTAAAGTGTTCCACTCTCAGTGTACTACCTATGATGTCAAACATAGTTACATTGTAGTTTAAAATGATAATCCGTAATGATATCGGACACTGATGTTGAAGAGGTTATGAATACACTGATTATCTTCTGAGACTGTTTGGTTCAGTTTGTCATCAGCCACTTCTGAATGCAAACCTTTGATATGAGTGGACTTTATTCTGCATTGATTTGTGGTTAAACTTAACGTGTTGAAGATCAATCCTGACTGTCTTCCTTGTTGCAGGTAACCGATGATTCAGGTGCACTTATTGTCTCGCAGTCATAGTGATTTGTTATAGCAAATCTGCTGGTGATTCTTTAGGCCTAGAACATGGCTTATCTAGTTAAATTTTTCATAAGAAGCGCTGTTACATACCAGTAGAGTAGCACGTTTGTGGCAGTAGCAAACTGTATAGTTTGAACGACATCAGATGTTTCTGATCATTGCTCAAGAAATACTACAACGATTAACGTCTACCACATAATAGATGTTACAGCTTTTAGCCAACCATCTTATGTAATCGGATAGCTGTGGCAATCTAGTCTATTTTTAGGGTATACAAACGAGATGTTCCCATGAGAATGGGAGAAACAAAAAGCGATTGTTGTTGATCAGGATCAACCACACTCGGTAATTGCGAGGAGATCCAAACATCGGATACTAATTTGTTTAACACAAGCGACGTTTGTGAGAGGACTCAGTGTCGTGTATTTCAAACCCATCCTCTACTGCTTCTCACACGAACTAGTAAGTGAATCCTTCCAAAGAATAATGTCTTTGTGTACGTTCACCGTGAGAGGGATATTTGTTCCTGATACTGAGTACTCAACAGATTAACATTTAACCAGTAATGGCAGAGGAGTAGTGACGTTTAACGTTTAGATTCTGAAAACCAGAAACATCTACGTGAATGGTCTCCGTTAGAGTATGGAAAGATGCGTTTATCTGACACGTTCATTTTTAATGCTTCATATGCAAGCAAAATACAAGTTTATGAGTTAGTCAGGTGTGACGGATAGTATTTCAGTGGATTGGTCATTAGTGCCGGCTCGTCCTGATCTGTGTAATTTGTTAGGTACTATATTATGTAATCCAGTTTTAAAAAAATACAGACACGTTTAATGCCAAGTGAGAACCCGTTATTCCTGTTAAATTCATTGCTTACAAGACCAAAGAAGCACTCAGTATCATTGCAGGCGCTATACTGTACTCATCACTGTGGTATAGTAGTACAAAGTTGGTTAGAAGTGATGAAACGAATGAACGGGCCTGACAGCAAACTACCGCTGCATGTATGAAACATTATAAGATGGGCGCAGCCAGACTTAGGTGATGACTGATGCTGGGAAGACTGTAACGTGTAATGGGATGTGTATGGTTACGGTAGAATCTGCTTGCGTACGTTATACTTTTCATCTGAAATAAGCTTTCTTCCCGATCAGCTGTATTTCGCCATTGCAACATTTCTTCTGGTTTGACCGAAAGTTAGTCTGTCTGCGTACAATCGTTCTGTGGAATCGGTCGCGCGCGTACGTAGAAAACCCCGGTTGCTGTCCGCTGAATTTACGATGGAGTGGGAAACCAATTGTGAGCTGGCTGAGAGTTCCGTTGTCCACGTGATCAAACCAATCTCAAACTTATGGTGCCAACAAAAGTTTGAGTAATTTCTGTGTTGACACAAGTAGTACTCTGGTAAGTTCAGTGGATTGTGATCGCGAAGGTCAAGGAAAAGAGAGTATCCATCAGGATGGATTTTTTTAGTGTGTACAGAAGCGTTCAGCTGTTCGCCATAAAGTTCGAAATGTTTTTTCTAAGTTCTTTCACATATGCTAACAGCGCCCTACATTCCCTCGAGTATTCTCTGTACTCACAGATCTGGAAAACCCAACAGAACCGCTCGTTTATGACGCAATTTCAGATGCTGAACAACAAACCTGTCAGGATAGTGACCAACTTTCAGTTTCTGCAAGTGCAAAGGAGCTTGAGAAACCCGACCAGACCATCATGCGTAACATCATTGACGGCGTTAGCCCGGTGAGTGTCACAATCTGTGAATATTTAGGCTACTCATAAGTAACCAAGTCTTGAAACGTTTTTTACGTTTCCAAACTATTGAGTTTTGTAAGGACGTACATATATGATGCTGCACGGACGATGTAAACAGTACGGAAACAAAGGCCGACTGAGAATTCCGGCGTAAAGTCTCTTCAATGCGATGCCTGCCTAAAATCTACCTGCAATCTGGCAAAAGTAACTATCATTTTAAGGTCCGGCTGTCACATCAATCTGCATTCATTATCATGTCTCTCAGTATATTGAGTGATCGGTATGGGCAAGTCACATTCCACAGTTTTATTGGCAAACTTCATCTTAGCATAGAAATAAATCTGGCTGGTTCTCTTATTGTCATCTATTTGGAATCGGTGTTCCGCTACGATCAATTTCAACCGTAGCTCCTCTGGTTATGTCCACCTCATGTGTAGTACGTAGGTATTCAGCGATTGATCCCAGTTGCACTGTAGCTGAGATCACCACACTCTAACTACTAAGTAATGAGCTCATAAGAGACGAGTATGTTTAATCTTGATCACCGTGAGCTGTGGTCTTCATTTCTAAATGACTTCAAAGCCATACAGTACAAAGAGTTATACGATTTTCATAGCATTCGCATGCCTTGTCTCGGAGGCGGTCGTCGCTCGGTTAAGCAAATGCCGTCTACATGAAGGTACCAGTGTCACATGTTGGACACTTGTCCGTCAGCTTTCTTTGGAATGACTCAGACAACATTGATTCTCAGTCTACAAGTTCAACAGCAAAATAGGCAGTTTGAGGGGGTAAACCGAGGTTTGATTAACACGCTTATTCTCTGGGAGGGCTGTGCTGATGGAACAATACACCCTTGACAAGAATGAACGGAACAGCATCTTGGTTGCAAATTTTATTCATCCGGCTTGAATAATTTGAAATGGACGGTAAAATTCACATATATTTTGCCGACACTATTTAAACGTATTGACCACTGGGGATTTTACCGTTCACTGGAAAGTGTAAACCGACTGTTGGTAAACAAATCCGAATATTTTGTTAGTAAACTAATAATGTCGATCAAGGTATGTAACCCTGAATTTTTGGCAGAGTCAGAACGAGGTTGATAGGGTGTCCCTCAAAGTAAACCGTCATTGGGTACTGTTTTATTTCACCTCAATGGTTGTTGACAACACTCTGAAGATGGACTTTCCAGCCAGCCTCTTTCGAAAAGAAGCANAGGGTTGTGCTGATGGAACAATACACACTTGACAAGAATGAACAGAATAGCATCTTGGTTGCAAATTTTATTCATCCGGCTTGAATAATTTGAAATGGATAGTAAAATTCACATATATTTTGCCGACACTATTTACACGTATTGACCACTGGGGATTTTACCGTTTAAATTTGACTTTACAATCGGTTATGAATTTCATTTTGTATATTAATCGATTTAAATGCTTCATTCCTAACGAATCACTGAAAAGTGTAAACCGACTGTTAGTAAACAATTCCGAATATTTTGTTAGTAAACTAATTAACGTCGATCAAGGTATGTAACCCTGAATTGTTGGCAGAGTCAGAACGACGTTGATAGAGTGTCCCTCGAAATAAACCGTCATTGGGTACTGTTTTATTTCACCTCAGTGGTTGTTGCTAACACTCTGAAGATGCTTTGATGGATGATGGAAACGCTAAAACCCAGGAGTCTCACTCAACCTTGGTTGGTCTGAAAATTCATTTGAATGAAAAACCAGAATGAAAATGTTTACATTCTAATTAGGTCAGCATGGGTTTCCTTCCCCTTACGGGTAACAGTGATTAATTTTTAAACAACTACATGTACTGAACAAGATTCGTGTTTGACAAATTGCCAGTCGTAATGAAAACCAATGTTTGGTGTCTAATTTCAGCTCCGTTACGATTCGGATTCGAGGTGTACAGCTGCAACTCAAATAGAACTATCCGCTTTCAAAGTTCATGTTGGTAAGTTGAGCAGAAATCCAGTGGCCTCAACCACTGAGACTACTATCTTAGGGTTTCCTGTGACAAAATTTCCCTTTCTGTATCCACAGTGGTTAGCTCATGATTTCACAATCGTAGATCGTTAGTACAAGAATTATTTCATAGTGTTCAGCAGGCTGCTTACTCTTCTCATCTCTAAAATCATTAAGAAATACCTAACAATATATATCTGTACGGAATAGTCAGAGAGGTTCAATGGGGGGGGGTAATATACAGGTCAAATTTTGACGTTCAGTTCCTTTGGCTAAGTAGGACATTACAAACAGAGTTCAATTCACTGGGGTTTAATCGTTTCAAATTAGTTTCAAAAAACAGCTACATAAAACTGGTTGCACTGAGTTTCCGCGAGAGTTGTATTTCTTGGAATTCTTTTTTTAATTGACTAGATCATGATAGTGTCTGACATGTGAATCAAACAAGTGGGGGAAAGAATGGACTAAAAACTCTCGGAACCTAATTAATTTTAATACAAGCATTTCAAAGTCATTTGGTATTCTCACCAATCAATATGAATCAGTTGGTTAGAACTAAATGAAACCTTAGGAGAGAAATGGCTCGCGAACGATACTTTGGTTTTTAGTTTCGCAGGTATTTTCGGGACAGAGACAACTCCAGTACCTTTGTGTAGTTGTTGTTGTGTTGACCGTCAGAAAGAATTTGTGGAACGGTTGATAAATACTGAGTAATCGTTCATGCTTTTAGGCAGAGAGAAGTTCACTTAACGAAACTCACTGGTCTTTAGCATAGCAACTTCAAACGTATCAGCAGGTTGACGAAACATGTGGATGTAACCGACAGGCAGACGTACAGATAGTAAACACCAGCACATAAATACCGCGCACAGTTAGGGGCCACTGGGAATGCGTCAGGGTCAGGCAAGTGGTTGTGAGCTTTGCAGTGCCGGTTGACCCTACCATATGTGCTTATCGAGTACAGTTTCGAACCAACAGACCTAATCGGTCATTGCTACGGAGTCTGCTCCAGGTTGTGTTTCGGTTACATGCACTGGCCTAGAAGTGCATTATATAAAGTATCCTGTATTTTATACTTTAGCTTTAATTCAGACCCCAAAGGGTTGCAGTTCACTGAAAGTTGACTTAAAGTTGCTATACCTTCCACATAGCAAACTATTCAGTCCTGTGATACTCCTAGTAGCTTGTCTAAATTGCTTTCCGCTGGATGATTCTAAGAAGAGCTGTTTTTATTGTTACTGGTGACAGACCTGCACGTTTGTTTCCAGTACATTAGATCTATATGGTATGAGGAGTGTTCTAAGGTGAAACTGCTCTCTGATTCGTTTTAACATGTTCGCTAGGATATGAACACTTTTAGCTGTTGTCAACTGATATGTCGACAGACCTAAGTTGTCCGTCATCAGGATACCCGGGTCTGCTTTATACATACAGCCGGGTGTTTCCGAGGTACAAAGAACTCATTTCTAACAAGCAGTAATCTGGGGCCCAAAATAAACACTTGAGGAACTCCGTTGTTGAGAATCTCGTGAGTTTTTCATTCATCTCCAAGTCGACTCTACTTCTGGATAGCTGATCCTCTAGCCACCTGGGCAAACGTCATGGTTGTGGGTTTTGTGACAAAGGAAATTAATCAACTATTTCAAATGCTTCTGGACAGTCGTGACAGGCTGTACTAATGAGTTATATTGCGTCAATAATTTCAGACACAAAATGATGACCACTTACTAAGACATGTGTTCTTCTCTGTTTGAAGTCAGGATGTCCAGTTTAGGAACATTAGTAAGCACTACATTATTTTAGAAATAACTAGAAGATGAGCAATCAGTTAATGGCTGGTTGGGTCATCTATGCACTCATCTTCGAACGAATGCCAACTTAGGACGTCTTTCCACGACTCTTAAAAATTGCCGGCTGATGTGGGGTGAACGGAAAGAATCATGGATGATTCATTTTCACAATGTTTGAAGGCGACTGAGGAGATCGAACACGACCAGGACAACTTGTGTTTCGGCACCGTCTATGAATTGGTCTTCTAGCGTAATACTTTGAACGGGAAAATTTCACGTGTTAGTCTTTATGGTATCTCTGGATATGCAATCGTGTACACATACATTCGGCTTGTCAAAAATTTAGACAACCTCCCAGATAGGTTACGGGGTTCGTTAGTTGTTCGAAATTGGTCAGTGCTAGTCTTAGTGTACGTGTACGTTGCGACTTTACTTTGAAGTTACTCCCAGCCTACTGAAAAGATTCTACTGGTAGATTACTCGGTTCGACGGCCACAGTGCAAGCGTACAAGTGTTCTTAGTGATCGAAGTTGCTGTGTTCTGCTTCATATCGATTCAAAGACACGTGTTTCGTAAGGCTTTTCAGACATCCTGGCCTTTCAGTGGTACAAAACTATGGAGCTGTGTAGTGTTTTAACTGTATCGGAGGGTCCACTGTTAATAGTCTATCAGCACTGATGCAGATTAGGTTTGATCAGATTCTTCAAACTTTGCATTTCGCTTCACAAATTTCCTTAGGAGAAATCTTTGAAGAAACGTCTGGGTTTCAGTAGATTCTGGTTTCGCCTACTTTCCATCAATTTTCATGGTAGAGTGCTCTCTAACACTAGGACCACGGAGTTGAAAGGGATATATCACGTCTTTTGAAACGCTTCAGTTCTATGTTTACGTTACGCAATGCACAACTCGTGGACAACATAAGTACTGCAATTGTTGTGACGAATGGAACTAAGTCGAATAAGTTCTTAAACGTTACCTTTAGAGCATTCTATTTGCAACGCTACGGTTGATGACCTAACTTTCTGCTAAACTTGGCGTGAACTTAGTATGGAATGTTGAGTTTGGTATGGAATTAGACAGTAAATTACATCACTCGAAATGCTGGTAAGCGAGGTGGGACACGTTCACAGTTGAGTACTAACAATCGATAACGAGCCTATGGGGACTTACTGAAAAAAAATTATCATCGAGTCTGTTGCTTGTGCACGTGTGTTATTGTGCTGATTAGCAATCCGTGTTATTCCACTATCTGAAGCCGGATTTACATGACGCTATGGCAGCCATGGCAACAATGGGATGACCACCCCACTGTCTTCGCCCGATCGAGTCTGTTTCAGCCGGGTCACATGATGATGCAACGGTCAATTACATGGCTGGGTGCATTCACAGATGTCACGGTGAATTGGCTGGCGTTGATGAGGGCGGTTAATTGTTCGTTTGGGTGACGGTGCCTTGTTCAAGGTTTCGCCTGGATTGATCCTTGTTCCCAGCCCACACGTCAAATCCGACTTCGACAGTGACCATTGATGCGGCAGTCAAATGTCCGACTAGCGTTAATCGGTTCACTTCTCCATCCAGAGATTATTAGAAGCACACAGCTTGGTGACTACTTTCGATCCGCCGTTAAGTCATGGGAAAACAAACCTAATCATTTGGCGTGCTAAACGTAAACAGGAGAGCGATTCCACAACAGCCGTCTGCCACCGTCATTTTGCGCGAAAAATTTAGTTATACCGACCTTTCGGTCGAGAAGTCTGATTGGATCTTGTTAGTTTTTCTGAATACACCAAATCTTAGACAACATTTTGCTACCGAAGGACTATTGTTTCGAACAGTGTATAACTACCGGGGTAAAACACAACCATCTGACCCGTTTTCCCATTTCTTAAGTATATTTGTTGGGAGCATTACAGTTAACTTAAGGACAGCAAAATATCGAGCAAGATTAGTTTTTGTGTTTGTACGTTAAGTCATTTGCCACACAACAGATAAAAACATCAACCGGGTTGATTAAGAAGACCGGTGAATAAAGACTGCCTACTGACAGTTCACATCGTGCGTTCCGTTAACCGTTGACCTTCACGAGTATCCTATGGATGCGAAGGTAATCGGTGCACAGTCGGATTCTGCTGTCCGCTAGAGCAGTCAGCATTCAAAATCCCACTAGTACGGATCGATTTTTTAGCACTCGGCTGGTGATCTGATAAGCAGCTTGCTTTAGTCAAATGAAAAGTAGTTCCTCTTGAAACATTTTTGTTCACACAAATGAACAGGATGATGTTCAGGCACTATGGAAAATAGTCGTCCTGCCGTATGATCAAAGTATGTTACTTTACACGAGCAAGCAAGTGTGCATATATAAAAGCTGGTTGTTTAAGGCTGAACCTTGTTTCTAAGTTGTGACATGATAGCAGGGATTGAATGGGAGCTCACAAACAACTGAGCTTTAGGATGAATTGTTCTGAAAGACCGTGCTTTCTTGTGGTAACTTTAGCCATTAGTTGTCTGATGAAGTTTGGGCTAACAATTGCAGATTTATTACTCAGAGAAGATGGATTGGATTTCAGCTCTACTGCATATATTGGCTTCGGAATACATAATATTTGGTAGCCCAAATGTGGACAATGTCAGCAGTACAGACATTTAGCGTCCGTTCCGTCAGACATCGCATGCGGTTACGCTCCAACTGAAAAACGGTAGCAAAATAAACATGCCGACCATTCCAAATTCTTCTGCACACTGTTCGTTGAATCACACGAAATGCTTTTCTTGGTTTGTCAACATCCGGGATATTTAACTTCCCGATGAATTTGCTGTTTACATTCAAACATAAAAAGCAGGTCCTGTTCGTTTCAAGGACTATTTTTGAATTGGTTAGACAGCTGGGATGACAACTGCAAACTGTCTCAGGTCAGAGGCTGTACTAACCAAGCCTATGTCACAAATATGACCAACTGAACTGTGTGGTGCATGAACCGTATTGATTAAGTTGATGCAAGAAAGGGGTCGGTCTAGAAATTGTAGTAATTCAGCAAATAGTTCACGATTAATAGGAACTGCAATCACCGGAGTAAACTGAACCAGTTCATCTAATTCTGAATGTTAGAGGGACAGTATAATAGTTTAGTTAAACTTACCCTTTCGAAAATAGCTGGCTGGAAAGTCTATCAGAATGTGATGACTTCAATCAAATATCACAGAAGTTCTGCTTGAAATTAATCAAATCCTCGACCACTCAGCAGTAAAATTCCCGCAGTTCAATAACTGTGGCGGCATAAGTCGGCGACAGGAAGTAAATTCAACCATGATCCATCAAAGAGCAAAAATTTCAACAGGCACAAAACCACTTGAGCAGATTCATTGTCGATATACTGTCCGGTTGTGAAAGACATAGTCTGTTGTTCGACTCAGATCAACAACATAAACAGCATGACCAAACGTAACTGAGCTGCGAAACCATGTGGGAGTCCAGAATTTCTATACCTGGACTAGAATGCTCACCAGCACAACTGTCCCATGTGGACTACACTAGATGAATGAAGATATCCGGGAAGTGGCGAGCTCGGCCACAGTTTGCTGGAATGATTCTGCTAGTCAACGGGTCTGGTAACTCGGCTGGTTTTCTTGAATGCGTGCGCTGAGACTCTCCTTGATATCAGCTGGATCATTTTCACACGGCTTGATATACGCAGGGGCCGAATGGACGTGGTCATAACGGGAACACTGGGTACTGTAGGTTCTGCAAGTTCTGTGATCCGTCTAGTCCCTTATCTTCGGTTTTTCTTAACAGAAATAGCACCACTTACAAGATGTAGTTGACATTCTTGATTTGTATCTAATTCTTATGGCCAACCAGCCGGCCGAAGCCTTAAAACACTGTACAGAGTGAAACGTCTCAGCCGATTTGGTGAGCAGCTCCAATGACCGAACCGGCCCTCCTGAATGATGCTGTTCACTTCAGAGACAGGCTGTATTTGGACGGATGTAGCTTTTCAAGATCTTGTTCAACAACAATGACACTCAGCTTTCCGACTTCAAGAAAGAATATTATACTGTCAAATTGGTTGGAATGCATTGTTTCGCATATTTGCGTACTAAACGTTAGTCTGTCATTAGTAGCAGAGCAGTAAAAACCGTTTGTCACATTAATGTTTTTCACCTTCTGGTACACAGTCAACCTTGCGTCGACTTCTCCTTCATCCGCATACAGAAGTAATGCGAAGTTTAGGTTTTTGGGGGCGACCGAAATAAATAACTATGGTCCTACCATACAACCTTATTTCATACTGTCATTCGAGTATTGCTGTTAAACACGACAGCACTAATCTTCCTATTTTCATTCGAGTGACCCGAATTAACTCATTCAAACGATGGTTGTCCAGGATGGGTAATAAGTTAGTAAAGAGTAACAACAGTTCGAATATGATATGACCCTCTTTAATGTGAAGTCATTGGAACAGCAGTCAAAGCGCTTTCCTGCTCACCAAGTAGCCAATAATTTGGCCGGAGATCCTTATTAATATGTGTGCACTGTTAATTAGGTCCGATAAGGACAAAACTTTGAAGGGGGGGTTGGCTAAATGGAGTCTCGAGGTAAAACCTCCAAAATTCTGGTAACAGATCGCATGCTTAGAAGATGTATGCGATCCACGCCAGAGGAAATTCAGATTTTCTTTACTGGGATCTCTTCATAGTTAAAAATCTGACAAAAGGCTGACCCGTAAATCAAGTTTATTTAGTCACTTCTTTATGCAACAGCCGGAATTCTTGTAAGTGGTGTTGGAATCAGAGGAGCGCTCGCCTATAGGACGAGGTCCATGGTCTTTTTTATATCCGATCTGCTTTATGTTCTAGCTAATTAGTCTAGGAACAGCCAACACCATCTGAAGTAGTTGGCTTAACTTGCGAAAGGCGAACAAATGGGACATTACTATGAGATATCCAAAGATGTCTTATTGATACCGAACAACTGGAAACAAAACTGAATTCAAGCGAGGGAGTTGTGACTCGAAATGTTATAAGTTCAACTCTTAAAAGTTTAACTCTACGCCTAAACCGGTACTTGAACGTGTACATCCTTGTTGGGAAGGGAGTTTAGAAAAGTTCAGACAAGGTCAGCACTTCATATCAAGTAGTTCGTAACATACGTATATGTGCTCAATGCCACCTTTACCAGTAAAAATTTGTTTATACATAGTCACGAGTACTTGAACATTGTCTCTTTGGACGGTTTGGATAGCATGTTGAGAAGACATACATTACGACATGAATTCATCTGGAGCACTCTCATTCGTAGACCGCTTGAAGAAATTGATGTAGTGGAACAAAGAGTTGGGGCAACAGTACCTCAAGGCAAATACATGAACTCACAGCAGGTGTCCACAATTGATTCCACTACACTAAGTCTGCCGTGTATTGCAAGAAGATTCTCCCCTTTAGAAATAACGGAATTGGTTCCTCCAGCGAGCTAAATGAACGTTGCCACGGTTAGCCCACGATAACCAGGACCGCGCGAGGATGAAGTGTGTACTGATTCAAACAATAGATAAGTAGTTAATATGTACAATGAACATAACCGGTATGAAGAATGGTACGTAACAAGAGATCGAAAGTTTATCAGACTCTACCATGAATACTTGTTGGGCTTATGTTTAGACAATATGCAGCTTTTGTACTAATATGGAGATTCCTGATTATCCCGGCTTGTTTGGATTCAAACGTTTGTACACGTGTACACACCACTTCTCATCTGTCAACCGACTTTGTGTTTCCATGTAGAAACAGTTGCTGGAACGATAGAGATTCGACTAAAACCTGACTATGTTTTATCAGCGAAACTGTCTGATCGCGGTTCATAATGACAGTGATTCACGACGGACAGTAATACCGACATTGCATGGGAGTTTGAGAAAGTGCCGAGTGGTAACAGTTTATGTTTATAACATGGGTTTGCACGACCCGCTCTTTTTGGCGGCCTCGTGGTCTGAGAAAATGGAACTATTTCGCGCTGGTAGGACGCACTCTCCTTACTGCAAGTCCAGAAGTAAAACGGTGAAACCGTGGTCCACTCGACCGGCAGAACCTCATCATGATTCACTAAAGAACACAAAAATACGTCTAACATTTGTCTGACTATAGAAATAACTGGGGAGTTGAAAAGAAGTGAACTCGCTTTCTTCGGACTTATGCTGAGTTGACTACACAATATTAGGAGATTATGTATCTAGGGCTGATATGTTTTTGATAAATACCAGAAATGACATGAACCAGCGATGCTCTTCTGCCCAGTCTTCTCGGTAAGTTTGTTACCTTAAGATATGACCAAGGGTTCTTCCCCTAGCCCCCTGCCAAACAAGACCAACGAGACGAGCCTACCATTTCAACCCTACTTCTGGTCAGTGTCTCTCCTAAGTCACCTTGCGATACGTTCAATGTAAGCCACAACAGTAATATGCAGTCTCTGACGCGGTACATTGGGATAGGTTGTACGCGCTCCACGTCCAACGTAGCTGGTTGGTAGTAGCGACCGTTTCAAACACAATCGGTAGACTATTTACAATGCCCTTTGAGAACTGGAAATGAGCAGGAAACTGAGCGCACACAAAAGACTGATAACATAATCCTTCAACTTTGGCTACGAGGTGAGAAGTCTCTTGAAATATAAAAAAACGCACTCTTCTCCTTTCGAGGGTGGTTGGTGATTAACTCAATATGCAAGCAAGACAGTTCTATCAAACAAGATCACAACGATTTATAAGCAGTCTGGTATTAGTATTATTAGCGTTCGTTACTGTCACTACTGTTCTGCCCAGTGGCGTCTAAAAGAAGGTTTACAAACTGAATTTAGTCCTAAATGTGCAGTTTACACGCTTTCAGGGAAGTCATTTCTAGATCTCATAGATTTGATGATGTCTGTGGAATTGTGTGTAGTTGTCGGGTCATAGGAGCAGAAGCTGATCTAATTCAATCCTGTAGACCTTCTTTAGAGAGGGCAGTGAAAGCGCACCGTTCTCATTTCGCAATTTTGTTTTAATGAGACAAGCAAGAAACCAAACAGCTCTACTGGCACTTTCATTATGTCACCATAACTGTATCAGATCAGTCAGAGCTCCGGATAAACCTAAAAAGTATTGCTCAAGAGGAGACTATCAAGATTGTATGCATTCAAAGCTCTTTAATTTCTTGTTTTATGGATTACAGACGGCATCGATAGATACTGTTATGAAATAAGTTAAAAAGTTATAATGGTGAAACTTGAATGACAGTTGTGCCCTGAGTAGGTAGCGTCGATTTCTGCTGTTTGACATATGAAAGTTCGTTGGCTAAAAGTTGTTTGTGAATTATGTTTAGTTAATCAGATTGAATATCACGATTTTTTTAGCAAGTAACCATGTCTGTTTTGTTTCCAGATGAACGTCAAAGAGGCGATTCACAACCGGATTCAGTGGCTAACCAGCAAACTGGTAAACACCATGGTAAAAACTGCTCCGAGCAAATGGTTCCCCGAACTTACACCCACCCTGATAGATCAATTGGAGAACACGATTGCAGTCTATCGTCGCAAAGACCTCAGAGTGCACCAGTGCTGGGAAGCAGGTATGTTTCATGTGTTGGTGAACCCGGTTCACTTCATCTGTAACACGTACACCAAGGAGAAACGAAATGACCGTGTGGGGTGTTCGTTTGTGCACTCAACTCCATTGTACTTAGTATTTTAAAGATCTGCATGAAAAACAATTGGGAATGCTCAGACAACTCGGTTCTTTACGCTTTTCACAGAGGGGTCAGTACTTGAGGAAGATGGGTTGACTGTTTGAACTGGATTGAAAATCAGCGATGCACTATACGAACCATCCCCCTCTTAATCCGCCTACACCTGTTCGTGTTCGCCCCCAACTCACACTGTTCCATCATTCTTCAAACACCGTCTGCTCATTGTATATCCTGTGCTACAGTCTCTGATGCTGAGGCAACGGATGAACAAACACTCTCAAGTTAGGATTCTTTCGTATTTCTTTCTCCTCTTAATGTGCAGAATTTTGTCGAATTAAAATGAAAGGCTGTTGGTGAGTTGTTTGCGATTCTTCCGGTCTCTGATACGGTACGAACAAACCGACAGCACCTTCCTTTTGCAACATGTATGGTCCCTCCGAATCTTTGTTCGGCATTAGTAGCACCCCCGTACTCATTAACATACCAATTAGATATTCCAACCCACTCACTTTCAAAAGTGCTTTACATGGTGTCCTACCACAACACGCTTGTTTTCAGTAAAATTTCAACCCATTCAGTGACGTTCATTTTTTGAAAAAAAAAATCTACTTAGTGAGGTGCACACTGAACAACTGAATGTGTGGTAGGTGACAGCAAATCCTATTTCACTCGCATCACACACAACTCGTTGAAAGGCTAAGTCCAAGACAAGGAGTGTAAAGGCCATTTTGGCGTTCACGTTGTCCATCGATATTGTGTTGAAACAGGAGGCAGGCATACTTTTCTGTGGCTCAGTCTGATATATGATGTTAAGGTGGGCTTAAAGCTAGATTGAACCCACTCTAAAAAATCCACGTAATACTAGTTTCTTCTTTATCCCTCCCGTTCTTCATCAAACGAACAAATTTCCAGAAAAAGCGGGCTTGTAGAACACATATGCATCCATCAGAAAGTCTTGTTACCTCACCTCATATGCACATGAACTCACAGTGAGGATCATGGATGTTAACAAAGTCACGGTTTGTGGTACACTAGATGTATGTGACGGAGTGAGTGTACGTCTGCCGGCGACAGCACAGCTTACATAATGAAAGAACGTCGAAAGGATGACAAGAATATTTTCAGTTTCCCGATTTCTTACAAGATAGAGATCCACTAAACCACCTTCTTGCCTAATGTATTCACTTCATCTATCCTGTCTTCTACAAGAATAGCCAGCAAATCCAGTATACTTAGGCGGTCATTTAACACACACCGTTGATCGTCCGTAATGTATAGAGCTAATCTTCTGAGCCCAGCTGTTACCAAATGTAACAGAACGGTCAAAAGTTAACGCGCACGATTTATGGCCTGGAAGATTTCTGTGCATACAGTCAAGTGCGCAATACATAACAGAGGATCATGAACCTGAAAATGTGGATTAGATGTGAAGTGGAGCAGACAACGGTGAAATAAAGCTGTGCAATTTGCTAATCACTCATTATCGTGGTTACCACGGCAGTAGCAAGTAAACAAACGAGTCTTTCTGCACACACAGTGGTTGACATAAACGCAACTGCTTCAGCACACCGAAGCAACTGGAGCTTATCAGTTGCGTGTTTTACTCTGATCGCCCGTGAACGAACCGCATCCAGATGATAACGAGCGACCGCTGATGCCGGCTGTTTGTGTCGTGGCTGGAGCTACTAATTTGTTTCAACTGGCAAAATAACTGTGTTTGATTACCTCACAATGTTCGGTACAAAAACAGCAGCGATTTGGCAAAAGTTGTTTGTGATGACCTTGGATCGTTTCTGTTTTATTGCTAACAACGTCAATATTCACTCAGTAGCTGCCTCTTTCATTTGTAAACAAATCTTGCAGTCACCACGTCAAACTAACATTATGTTTCCCACCAAACAACTAACACTAATTGGGCGGGATCATGTGTTAGCAAAAGAACAGGTATTCGCTTAACCTTAAATGTGTTTGTGTACGTGGCTGTGTGAAGATGTGTCGTTGGTTTTAAGGCGTTTCAGATGGAGGTTTTACAGACTGTCAGAAAATTCTGCCTTATCCGGTGTTCTCTGTTTTTTTCTAGATAGAAGCACCACACTGTACTTCAGACATTGTTTTTTTTCGTTAACGAATATACAAAGGAATTGGAACGGTAAAAAGGTTATGGTAATGAACGATAGATTAGATATTCGAGTACGATAGTTTAGTCGCTTGTCAGATTCTAACATTTTCAACAAATCACTATGGTTGAACACTGTCTACAGGATTTTATATCGGATAATGCTAACACAAAGACACAGACATTGCAGCTGACATTGAACAGTGAGAGATTAATATTACGGTATTTAATTGGGTGTATCAAGACATTCCGAGGAGTTTACGACACGAAAATATTTGTGGCTAACAGAATTTTAGGAAAAAGATAGCAAGTCTAGTAAGAATTGAACTGAAGCCGGTTGGAAATCTTAAGCTGCAAGTCAACTGATCGAACAGTCAGAAGCACTCAAATTTCGTTCTCAAACGCGCTTTTACCTACACCAGTTCTTCAGCACAAAAGAAGACAGGTGTTGCGGTGTGGTAACATTTCGTCTACTCTCATCACTTGCAAGCGTAAAGCACGTAGGTTATGTATGACAGACGAACAGAGACATGCAATGTATGAACACTCATACAAGTATTGTCATCAGCAACATGGCAACCTGGTAAGTTGTTTCAACCGCTTCTGTGCACATAACACTGGCTGGCGACGTCTGATCAACATATCGTCTCCAAAGATCGGTTGCTTCAGGTTTTGACTGTGATCAGCAACACTATGTATGAACCAAATAGGTCAACTTGGTGGTCTTTAATCATGTGGTGTCCGGCAATAGACGACGCGGGATTTCGAGCAATGGGTTCGACGGTTTGAGATTATCTCAACACTTGTAACCATCTCTAGTCTTGTTCTGCCATTCACTAAGAGTTGTCAATATGTTCTGCTTGCGTCAATGTCAATTCAACTACAAACGAACTGGTAGACAATGTGAGAGGCAGAATAGTTGGACAAACTGCTTTTGTGATCTTGTGGTACTGGTGTTCTGAGAGTTTGAACCAAACGCAATTAGGTAGTCGCTCACGTACGAGATAAGGACAGAGTGCAGTTTGTGTTACAATTTTGCTTTCACCTTATGTTCTTACCAGTGAACGAAAGTAGGAGCAATGACAGGAACAACAACATCATCAATACGTTGTGCACGTATCACAGGATAATGATATTAAGGCTGATGGGATTTGACAGAAAAAATACATCGGAAGTAAGTTACAGGTAGGATTTGAACAGACATCGAGAAAGCTATAAATACAACATAAGCGATCAAATAGCAAACTGTTTCACTTGTGTACTCTAATACGAGTTACACTTTTGGCCTTTAGTCACTTGCAACGAATCGACATTTGAGTCTCTGTGAGATCACCTGTAAAATGATGGCTGTATCCGTTTCACAAAGCGTAATCGCATAAACTTGTATGGAGTAACAGAAAAACAGATAAGTCAGCAGGTTTGGCAAGTAACTCGTCGTCTACCTAACCAATCTCACTCAGACTATCTGATTGCCTGAGTAGGTTAAATAAATGGGAAACTTGTTCGAGCGGAGTGTTGATCTGTAAGACTGAACATCGAAAGGCATACTTTTAAGATCTAACCACTCTAGTGTTTACCAATGTAAGCGGTTCACTCAGTCCCTTGCTTCCTAAGGTCACAGACTATCTAGAAGACAAATATATTAACATATTGTTTAAAGACCTACTTCCTGGCTGATACACTGCAACTAGCGGCTTACCTTAGGGTTCACTTCTTGATGCTCTATTGTCCCCATAATCCGTCGACGAGCCACTCCAGCTGACAGTTCCCCGGTACTTTTATACACTGATCACAAAGAAGTGTGGCACACAATGGACATTCTTACAGAAAGAGAAAAGTTTCGAAGTTGTCTTGACAGTAGGCCCTGCCAAGCCACAGATACAGAGCGAATCACGTTGGATTTTTGTTGCGCGCCTGCTACCAGTTAGGAGGCTAAAATCTCGTTAATACAGTCCTCGACGAGGATCTAGTAAAGGTCGTTTCCGAATATCTTAATCTGTCTCCAAACTGAACTATGATGGAGAAAAAAGTTAACATGATCCATGGGTTCCTTCAGTCAGGGAGCAATCACTTGTTATCCTATTCATTGTTACGCCCCCACTTAAAGTTAAACAGCCAAGCCAGTCAACTGTCCTTTATGAACTACACCCATGTGATCGATAAAGTACATTGCAAGACACCACAGTTTTTTTATCGTTTTGTTCATTTCTTATTCAAGTTGTAGGTTTAAACTGGCCCAGTTCTCCATACACTATCGATATACCGGAAGGAACATTGTTTTAACCTGTTGAATTTTACATCAACGGTTAGATCTTCGGATGTATATGCCTACGCCTAGCAGAAATCGATATCCCCGAAAGCACAGGCTGACGATGCAACAGCAGTCGAATCGTCCACACCAGAACGATATTCTTTTAGTACTAGACAAAGTTCAGTATGGAACGCCTCTTTTTAGTCATTTGTGAAAGCGTTATCACTTGGTGGCTTTAGACGTATACTTGATGTACACATTCATGTAATGCCCTTTCGAATCTGCGTGCAGTGTAGTCATTTTGACAATGTCAAAGTGGAGTTTAACCCCTAGCACCAATGCGAGTATGGTATTGTCTGTTGAAGGACTTCATGAATGGGTGGCTACATCTGAGTTATGCCACTTTCTACTCACTTCAATGTTTCCTCTCTTTATATTTTCGGAGTTCCATGCTCATACGCTTCATTAGTCTCAAGTCTTTGTTCAAAATCATATAAGCAAGGCCTACAGTTAAACGAATTTACTTCGGCAGGAAATTGAAGAGGCATCGTGGCCACCATAAAGCCTCCGGAACCCAATCCTAAAAAGAATTTGCCTTTCCTGGATGGTCCGCATGTAGGTCCCGGAAAACACTATTCCCTGGTTTATAGAGACAAACGGTTTGAGGCAACCAACTGCAGACCACGGACACCTAATATACTTTAGAGGTGTTCCTCGTTGTTCACTCTTTGTCCTCTTTTGCGATCAATGCACTTCGAACCAATACCCGATGGCAACTGTCCACCATAGGCAGGTCACAATAACTGTCTATTACCACCCCCCAGAATCATAGGAAATTTAATGGATGACAGTCACCGCGGTTGGGAGTTGCGCTCAATGGGAATGATGACAAGCATACTCGAGTTGCCACATCGATCGGGGTGAGTGAAGGAGCAAAAAACGGCAGGTCTTTCGCAACGATTTCACAATTTGGTGAATTTTACTGACTTACATACAAACGTAAGTGGACGCGACTGGTCTGGTTCAACGTCACCGAGACAAGCTCATGTAGCGTCGATTTACGTTATACTTAGGTGCTGTGGAAAGTTACGCTTCCAGCCGAGCGAGCTTTCCAAATGTACGAGAGTTTCACTGTTGCTCAGTGGACCGTACCGGAGACGGCTGATAAGTGACTAGTCAGTTAACATTAATTGTGACTAGGGGTTGAATATACCACCTTATACACCAGATTTTAGGCTGAGGTAAACAAGATTCACACTTCGTTTTTCATGAGATACTCCCTCTAGATATTGGACTATGGACAACAGACTCATTCATCAGTTGCAGGGATATTGGTTTAGTGGAATGTGTATTAAAAATGTACAATTAACAAACCTCAAACCGTACAGTAAAACTGACCAATGGGTATAGGCTACTGAAAATGAAAAGATGAAAACGACGGTGAAGAATTTTCCATTTAAACTACTGTCAACAATTTCGACACTCGGCACACACATCAGTTGTTCGTAAACGTTTGTTTTCCACCCGTTAGGTAATTACTTCGACAAAGCTGGTTGTTTTCTCTTTTTGTTTTGTGACAGCGAGGTTATTCGCTTACATGTGTGTCGTAAGCACTGTAATGTGAGTGGTTCCTGTTCACTTACTGTGACCGCACAAGTTCACTACTGCGTGTTAACAAACTTGTCCATGACAGTTCAGGTCAACACATCTGAAACACACTCGTGTGGGTTATGGATGTACTCTGTAACTCGCAGGTCTCCATGTCCAGCTGCCCATTATGACAGTCGGCAAATAGTGTTTCTATATTACAGAAATTGACGACGGTCAGGAAAACGCATCGAAATATACTGACGCGCTGGTAGGCATATAATATTATGGTTTATTTTGGACTGATAAATAAAGTTCCTTTATTCCGTAGCATACCAAGGAACCGTTGCAATAACAATCCCCTGGAGAATAAATGAGCATAATTGCGTTGTGTCGACTATGCGTTTGATTACTGCACTAGGAAATGGATCCAGTTCTCGTGACCCTACGATCAACAATATAAAACAAACATTTAAAAAAATCGGGGAAAATACACAAAATTTCAAGATGAAGCACATAACTACGGAGAGTTTGTGTAAAGAGTTTTGGAGTTTTAGTCAAACACAAGTTTGGGCAATCGATTACGAGAACTGGTGATTTCATATCCACAAGAAAGATTCTTAACTAATGTTTGGTAATCGATAAAGAAAAACCGTAAGGGCACCAGCTAATCTGGATGGTCAACATAGGCATACTGCTGACCAGCCATTTCGATGTATATTCAGTAAATTTCATTTGAAACATTCGTGCCCGACTGTAGCCGTCTATAAATCTATAACTTACACGCAGGCTACAGAGAGAAATTGAGAGAATATATGCTTTTACTGACAGCAGTGTTAACCTTCTGGCCTCTGCCGATGCAAAGATTTTTTTAGGTCTAGTGCGTTCCCTTGAATGCTAATTGTAGTAGCTATGTTTCTCACTATACCACGTCACTTCCTTTGAATGTTGAAACATTCCTTTCCTGTATCACCATATCAGCGTATCTCCACTGTACTTCCTTTAATTGTCATGTTAACTGGTTCATTAAAGCGTTCTAAGGGAGATCGTTTCGTTTACATTAGTTGTATCGGAGGTGCGGATAGCCGGAGCTTGACGGACAGTTACCTTTACCTAAGGCTGTATATGACTATTTGTGAAACTCCGTGGGATGCGAATATATTCCCGTCCATGTTGGCTTACGAAAAAATGGAGATGAATGTTCTTCATAGAACCAGGAAAATAGTTAGCAACAGTTCACTTGTGATTACCATACAAAGGATAAATTGGACTGTGGGGAATTCACTGTATTCAACATCTTTCGGGCTTGCCTTTCTTTCCCTATTCTGATTAGGGCATCGTTAATCAATATCCATCAAGGATTCATCCACGCGAGTGCAAATGGTTCCTGTTTTTCTACCTTTGACGTGAATGCATCGGTCATTGTTGAGCATTGTTGGTCCAGCCGGAATTACTGCCATAAAATCATCAGTTTTTTAAATTTATTTTCATGGAATTGAATTTTCACACACTTGTAAGCAACAAAACGAGATGGTTTCAGTATGTCCAATTGTGTGAATGCGAACGACAGCATTCAAAGCTATGAAAATTTCATATAAAATTTTATTGGTGAATAGAGGCGGCATTTCTCATGAGGACACTTGCCATTGAGAAATCTTGTTATCTTTGAGCCGACAGGTATGATCAGAAGTGTCTCGCAGTGTTGGTTCCGCCTTTAGGGGTCAAACACACCAGTCTTCCGAAACATGGGCAGTACCAAAATGTCAGGCATTTGTATTCAGGGTAACCAGTAAACAGTGTGTATTTCTGTGCCCACCTACTTCACTTACTGATGTGAACGTTCACTTATGAATCCACATGAGTGATATGTAAACTGAAACTTTGGCTTAACAATTGCCATCCGTGTTAACCGGAATTTCGGAATCAACTATCACTATCCATCATTACGATATGTGAAGACAGTAAAGTATATGAGACAGGATATATCAGTTCTGTATCCGATTCAGTAATAAATGACATGGTTTAGGCTGCTTCCAGTTGCTGAGTAAGGTACCCGAGTTAAAGTTCACCGGCATGAGGTGTACTCCCACGAACACACAACCCGATTTGGCTCAAAGATCGATGCAAGGTATGTGGTTAGTTCATTCCCTCACTCTACTTTCTTCAAAAACCCAAGAGGAACAAAATGTCAACTAGGGCTGTCACGTATTCTATGCACATTGACTAGATTCACTGTGGTAACATTGTATCTGGGCAAAACGTTCTACCATCTCCATTTTGTGCCTGTTCTGCCTTAAGTGAGTGTATCGGTTTTCTTTGGAAATCACCAAAAGTTTGTTGTCTGTAACCAAATACAGTTCACACTACTTCGCATGTGGTTGTCCCAATGATATAAAACGTTTCCTTTTGTTTATGGAACAGCTTGCCTGATCTGTTCAGGGTCCCGTCTGACATGTCCAACCTATTTGACCCAATAAGCGTGGAACAGGAGTCCCATCTGCGCCCCAAGTCCACCAGTGTTTGTCTTCAGATGGGACAGCATGAAGTTTACGGTGACTCAGCAGTAAGTGATTCCTAACAGGTACTCTTGAATTGGGTAGCAGCTGTTGTACTGAGATATCTTTTATACTGACCTACTTGATAGTAGCTATCTTTAATTCAGCTCCTATTTGGTACTGGATCGTGTGATGTTGGGCACTACAGCCTCTGAATATTTTCACATATATTTGGGTGACCGGAAGGAATTCAGCTCATGTATAAAATGATCTGTCAAACTGCTGCAACAATAACAACAACCGGTATACTCTAGAGGCTGAGGATGCATGTTCTATGAATACGTGGTCGAACGCGATCTACTTCAGTAGTAGATGTGTAAACAGTCACAGAGGCAATCAACTAGGTGTAATTAGTTATTAGGCTGATAATAAATTTAATGTCACTCACAGCTCATTGCAAGTTACGTATTTGCCTAGAAGGTACATTCAGGTCTTTCAGAAGAGAATCACCAGCAGTAAGTTTACATTTTGGGACCCGTCAGCACTGAATATAACCTTGCTATGGCCGGAACCTGAAACTATAAATCACGGTCGGATGAAGCAGTCATATCGACCACTGTTCCGCCGAGCTCCTACTATGTCAAATCAAATTGTTATATGTTAACTCCCTACAATTTTGAATATTGCTGACGTTGCCGAATCATCTCGAATATAGATGCAGTAGTTGGCTCGTTGCTGTTGTTGATGAGTAGTCTTCATTGCACTTACTTTCGAATCCATAGCGTCCTGGTGAAGACGGATGGTTGATTTATCCACCTGATTACATGGGTTGCGATCAAATGTTTCAATCGGAAAATCGTAATAATCTGCCTAGTCATTTTGTCATTTTAAGCGAAACTTTTGCCACGTATTAATTCTTCTTCATGTGTTTTGCTTTCTAGAAATCTGCGGTCTTCGAGGATGATCACGACCGAGCACAGTAAGCGATAGTCTGTTGTTTAAAAATTGGTGGAAATAGTGTTGAATGGAGAAAAACGTGTGGATGCGTCTAGTTATTTATTCCGGCACAGGCCACGTACCATATTCTACAAACCGGAAACCGACAGAAGACAACTCATCGCTGTCAATTATTAGTTGTGTTGCGTTATCAGAAACCTTTATTCATGTTTGCTTAACTATCTACAGTCCGATCAGCGCTAACATCCGCGTCCGCCATAGAGATCACCCACTAACGCGAATGGAGAATGACCAGCAGAAATCTAACAAGAAATGTAACGTTTATCACAAACATTCAGCTTGTTTATGATACTACAGTGGGGTGATGAAAATGAGATCTAAGCAGAACTGTGGACGGCCGCGCTGACCTGTAGGGAAGAAATCGTATAGAAGGGAGAATGACCTTGTGTAGAAGCCTCGACGGACTCTCCTTCTAGTCTGAATACGTAAACGACTTTAAGTTACAGACACGTACCTTAAACCCGTAGAACCCTCATCCCAAGCGTTTATGTACCTGAAGTGGCCTTCTTAATGACACCTAGTTAACGGTGGAAATTGAATTGCTGGAGCCTAAGTGAATCACACATTTAGGCCTTCTACTACAGACATTTCTCCAAGAAAAAAAAATTAAAATAGCCACACTACAAACTGTGTGGACACCTGAGGATATTGCATATCAGCCGTCATCTCGATCACCACAAGGTGACACATCGTCCTGAAACGACTACAAGGATACTCACTGATTCTGCATTACATCAGTGCGAACCATCATTAGAATAAAGGATAACTAAAACTTTTGACTCGGTTGTGCACACAAAACATTCCCGGTTTACCGGCAGACAGTGTACTCCATCTAATTAACTGGCGGTATTTTGATCGTTGAGATTTGGGTTAATTTTACCTCCGTTTTTCAACGTACACTTCACAGCTTCTAATTTGTGGGAGACTTTTGGGACAATACAGCGATTTGACGAACTGATTAAATGTTCCGTATACGACCTTAATTTTTCAGTACCTCTTTAGCAAATAAACCAGACATTCTGGCTTCACTTATCCGGTATATTCGTGAACCAACCCTATTTAGCAGGGGACACTAGGAGACAACGTTTATTTCAATCAAAGGTCTAACCAACATTCTTGTAAATGTAGACAACACGAACCGCCATGAGTCAAAAACCTAGCAAGATAAGCATAATATTTACACAAGAGAAAAATACTAATACCAACAACACGACAGTACGCTGCGTTAAAATTCCATACCCAACCGGTTATAGAATAGGACATTTTACCATTAATTGGTTACTTTTAAATTGGCCTTACGTCACACGCATGGCTAGCATAAGAGTCTGGTTTACAATTTTCGTGACCGGATGCCTATGAAGGATGTTTTCTCTATCAGATCTAATCAAGGTCATCCTACTGGCAAGGCTGCGATGCACGTGAGCATTCGCTATTTCTGTATGTCTTCTAAACACGATCTATTTACGTAGGTGTGGATGACCGGGGTTTCGACCGCTGTCATCTCTGCCGGTCAGCTTGCGGTAAGTAGACTGAGCATGTGAATAATGCCTGAATGTGTGTGCTTGTTTATATGAAGGCTGCTTTTACCGTATGAGTCACTCTTCTTGGTGAAGTGACTTTTGTTCAGCGGACCGATCGAGTTAACTAGACTGCCCTTACTACAGACCCAATCTTACAAGTGGGGACGGAGTTCACCCTGTGCTTTATTTTGGGATAGTGTAATTAAAAGTCCTACCACTGATCAGACCTTCTCTCAGACAATTTCATGCCCGCACATAAGCTTGGTCTTGTCTTGTTGATGTATATTAGTTCGTGTATCGTACATGCCCCAATTTTTTTCGAGCTCGTCAGGACCAACTGCAACCTAAGTCGCTCTTACGAGCATAGCTCGGAGTCAGAAAGGTAAGTAGGCAGGTAGGCACGTTGCGCTGTTTACACGACTGAAGTGCGCGATTTGGTGCTCTGTGTTTCGTTGTCTTGACCACTGACGCAGAGCTGAAGACAACAATCAGACAGCTACCGATGGTGGCCTTCGTTACCGTTCGATACTTTTCTAAAGCTTGAGCCGCCGAAAATTTGCCCACCACATGTCACGGTAACCATGTTAGTTGTCTACAGCCGGCCCGTATCGACCAGGAAGTGCTGGACATGGTATCCACTGTTTTAGGACAAGCCCTTTAATTTGATCCCTGCCCCATGTTCGCTGTTGTGTTGGCCCATACCAGTCGGATGGCGATTAACACACCGGATGCTAGTCGGGGTGGTGGTAACCGGGACGCTAAGCTTGCTCTGTCCGTGCGGTTGAATGAATGATGGTCACACCGTTTCTGTACCATGCCCACAATCATCGTCACCCCCACCATATGACATTTTAATTTGGTGATAATAATGGCTTGTTTGATGTTGGCTTAGATCTATGCTGATGTCAACCCAAATGAAGTGCACCGAAAGAGGGGAGACTGCCGAATTACTGAATGGCTTGTTTAGATTAGTCGGGCGGCCGAGTAGAAATGATTGTGTGAAAGTCGTCTGCGATCAGGCCAAGGGTCAGCGAAGCACGATCGCACTCGTTATTGTGTGTATGCTGTCCTACAGCCAAGTGCAGAAGTCGAAGGACATTCAGATATTTTAGTGATGTCCTTGGACAGACGATCGCAAGGTTCAAAGATTCCAACGATTAAACCTGGCTCATGGTTGCCTATGATGAGTTGACCTTTGACATGAACCATACTCACGACTGTGCTTATTGTGGTTCTGTCTAGGACACGGCGACCAAACAAGCCTTATGCGATAACAACATTATGGTCGAAATTTGCATAACGGGTGATCGTCGATCGCGATAAGCGGCGCACGGGCCAGTGCCGAACAATGGGACAGTGAGAACTGTTCAGTAATGAGGAAGAGTGTCTACTGGCCACATCATTCAGCCTACCGACTGCCACCTCGAACATTCAGAACACAACGGCACGTGACGTATACCAGCCAGAACTAAAGGCAATGGACTGTTTGTCTCCTGTTCAACTTTGACCTATAAGACAATCAACACTCACACTGGATCGGAAGTTGATATGGTGATCAAGGGATAGCCGTACTCCAACATTCGTGAAAAACCAGGCTGTTGGCCTGACATCTATTTTGTTCTAAAGCGGTTGCAGCGTGTATAACATCTATGAAGCGTGATAACACTAGGGTCTATTTCATTGGTTTGCTATTCACTCCCATTTAAGGAGTGCGTAGCACTCTGTTCATCCCCAGCTATTCTGTGAGATGTTCACTGTTGATACGTAGAAACGGGTCTACTCGAGTAGAAAATCACCTTGCCCTCTCATGTTGTGTGTACACGAGCATAATATCTTACTTCTTTGGTAGTTTCTACGCTAAATCCAGTTGTTTATGAGAACGTTGGAAAGCACATTAGTTTGGGTGATACCAAATCACTACGAGGTGTGCAGGAATTTTGTGGTTACTAGAGTATTTGTATGTGTTATTTCCAACGCTTCCAAAAAATCTCATAATAAGTTAGGTGTCGTCCCTGTTGGCAATCATTCGGTGACCCATGCACACTTGAACTGGAATCGCACACTTGCACACAGCGAGAAATTTTTCCATGTTGGACATAAACCGTGAGAAGAGAGAAACATATCTCAGTCGCCCTATGTTTTAGTTGCACATGGAGCACTTTGTAGATGCTGCGACCAACCGACTTAAGGTGTGAGGTTGACAGACATTCACCTGGGACTGGCCACTGCAGGTTGGGTTTGTCTACCACACTTGGAACCTCATGATTCAGACAATCAGTGGTTGGCGACTTTAGGTGAGGTGACAGAAAATCTGGCTGAGTGGCACGTATGTTCCTGCTGTGTTTGGCAAGTATGAAGTACTGGGGCTGTGAGACGAAAGATGCAACAAAGCTTGCAGACGACGTTTTCCTTCCATTCATGAAAGGGTCGTTAGGCTGCAGAATGTAGATACGCTGATGTTGAGTGTCTAAGTATGGAAAATTATTTTCAGAGGTTGTACTCTTTCATTCACTTTTGTCTGTTACTTGTCTAAGTTTTTTTTCACGGTTATGTCGCAAGCAAACATGAGCACAAACAACTGTCTCTGGTTGTGTGAGTAGAAACTTGGGAAGGAATGTAGCCATCATCAGTCTCTTGAGTTGAGCTGTCCTGTTGGCCGAATAATATGTTGTATGTATTCATGACTGAGCGTACTTTGTGGTGTAAACAAGGAGACAAGTTCAAGGTCGTTTTACTTCCTTAACCAAAGCCTGATTACGAGTAGCAAATTATCAGTCTAGTCACTCCAATTTACGTATTGTATTATTACAGTTGATAGCACAGATACATGAACTGAAAAGAAAAACAAAGTTTGTTTGAGTACCCTTAATATGCCCAGTTTAGTCATGAGAAAAAACGTGTAGCAAACAAGCTTGTCTTCAGTACTGCACTGAAAACAAGCTTGTTTGCTACGCGTTTTTTCTCAAAAACAAAGTTGTGTGAGAAACGATGCTGAATTGTAGCCAGTCGAGTTACTCAGTTAAACTTTTTTCAAAGTTCGTGGTAACCATCTGTTCGTTATAGTATCAGTGGACCAAATACGGAGGTCTCGTTAACCGGACAGAATGTGGCACTAGCATCAGTCCGTGTTATGAGAAAGACACGCGTTGTGTAATTACCGAGGGTGATAGGTGGAAATGGTTATCGTAAATTGTATAGTACTTTTAGTCGAAGAAAGGACCACGCTATACACGGAGACATATCTGAGGAAATACTCGGATTGTTTAGGAAGGGGAATGGCGAACAAAGTGGGAGCATGGTGTAATTAATGTGGTCAAGGTTAATAGTGGGCTAAAAGGGTTTATGAGAAAAAACTGAACGATCGACAAAGTGCTACATCTATCTTTGGAACACACTTCAATATTGTGAAGTGACCAACAGAAGAATGTGTAAGGCACAATTATATCATGGTTTGGAACTAAATGTTGTGGAAAGTACTGGTTCTCAGAACAATCATATATATTTAGGTGTAAGACAACCTTCGTTTTTTTTTATGGAAGCAGTTTGTTTAACCCAAAAACTTCACGTTGGTAGAATTTTATTTTATCCACGAAGAAAAACGCGAAATTTTTTCATAACGTGCGTTTTCTATAGAAATTTTTGTCTTTCTGTAACTGGCACACTAGAATGAGCAATTTCGCAAATCTACCTGCAACTCCTAGGTGAGTTGGTGACATTAACTTTAAATAGTTTTCTCATAGCTTTCCCAATGTCCTAAAATCCGAGGTTGCCGTTTACAATTTTTGCAACAGACGGTAGAATCGGATCCATTTGTACACTTCCAGAATCAATGGCGCGCATATCCGCAGTTAATCAGAATTTTTCACTTGGTCCTCTTTGTGTTCACAATACTCGTATTCTTCGGAATTTTACAAGGCTTTTCAAGTTTGTGAACAATCTGATGATTTTCTTGTCACATTGTCGAACCCTCTACTAGTCATTCACAATAAGTACATCCGTCTCGAAAACCAAATGGTGTATCCGATCTGTTTTTTTCTTCTGCTAAGTCTCATCTAAAAACCTAACCGAACAATATGAATATCCTGTAACTTGTGGTATGAACGGGCAGAATTTCTCCGTATTTTATGTAAGCATGAAGTTGATATTGCAAAATAGTTTACGTATACATCAATGTACTGGACAGGCAAGTGAGTGCAACAGAATTGCTTGTTTCGGTGTCAGCGTGCGGACTTTGTTGCAGGATTAACTGAAGACCGGAATAGGTTTGAGAGCAACGGACGACTGCTGCCTTCACACTTCGATCAGCAGACTATGTGAAAGCCTTCAAATAAGATGTAACGACCACATTGCTGATATATATGTGTAGTATGAATGCATTAAGTCAATAACTGGTTGGAGCTGTTTAGGACAGATTTTTTATTAAACAACCATGGAAAACTGCATGGATATTATTTGACCAATTGAAAACTGTGATTCTTAAAAAAACGTGCTAACATATAGGAAATGCTCACGAACGAGACACGTAAAAAGGTAACTTCTCTAATTTTAAGAAGGGGCCAATGCTTACCCTGACCCAGAATGAGTCACAAATATGTAAGTGGTGATTGTCGGAAACTAGACAACTCTTACATATGTAATGTCGCATGATTCACCTTAAGTTGCTGATATTGTCTGTCATTGCCAGGTGAATCCATAGAGCAATGCATCTTGATAAAGTCACGGATGGCATACAATCGTCTAAACTCCCGATCAGTACAAACAAATGTTCGTACAGGCATGCTTAAAAACAAAGTTCGTTCCAGTGTAAGTCGAAAACGGAGAAACTGATAAGGTAACTTGTTAGAATACACTACAGGACACCAGTCACATAAAAGGAGACACCACCGTTGAAGTGTGTGTGTTGTGTTGTGCGGACAAAACGGGCTGATTCCCGTCGGTTTT
The DNA here is from genome assembly GCA_008508345.1 of Paragonimus westermani. NCBI lineage: Eukaryota > Metazoa > Platyhelminthes > Trematoda > Plagiorchiida > Troglotrematidae > Paragonimus > Paragonimus westermani. The sequence goes on along the minus strand of QNGE01001786.1, from coordinate 7,002 downwards.
ATCCGGTACACTTGATTGCTGGTTATACAGGTGAAAAAACAGCCATAGTGCTGTGATCACAAACGGATGGTTTTACGTACTTCGCCTAACATTAATCACACAGTGGTGGGTGACATAAGCAGCTGTATTCACTGTCGACATCGACCATCATCCCAGTAGGGTTCCCCAATGGCCAATTTTACCGCATTTGCAACTGTTCCGAGTAGTTTCATTCTTCTTATTGACGGACTTTATTCCAGGAAAGTGAATACCTTTTAGAATCTGCCAGCAGTCAGCATCAGTTGTGAACAAACAGTGGGTAAATGGTATAGTTAACGTTTGCTACGATACACTTGTAAGCTACATCAGAACACTTGAGGGGATGACTCAACTGAGGCCTTTAATTTTTCAGATGTAAAGTAGACTCTTTCGGGTTTGATCACGTCAGCAGTTAAAGCCTTCTCAGTGTATGAGGCAGCACTGATGGATCAATTGTCAGTCACTTAAAAAGAACCAGGGAAACAGATGTTAATGTGGATCAACGTCAGTAATGCGTATTTTTTGTAAGGTTGATGGCACTAACGCATCTCAGAATCTTTCGTAAATCTCAGTAAACGCTTTCCAAGTAGCACGCCAACCCATAAGTTACTCGGTCGCTTCAACTGAGTTTTCGAATGTTTTGTGAGCCTAATGTTTTGTGCGTAGAGAGAATAGGTGTGGTACTCTTTCGGGTGTTTTGCTGTTTCGCTAGGTAAAATGCAGATTCACTTACGGATTGAGTGATTTACCCCATACGGTAACCCCTCTGATCTCATATGTAAGAGGCGTTAAGCGCTCACAAGTTCTGACACGTCTAAGCGAATTCTCACTAATTGCAATTAAGGTTTGCTGCTTGAAGAGCACGTACTCAAGAGGAATGCAATTCGAATGCCAGGAGGGTTATTGGCTTTAATTGGACTGTCTGGCACCCACCCAGAGCGATAATTACACACAGTGGGAGGGTAACCTAATTGAAAGGACTGTCAACTTCACAGCACATGCACACACAAACACACACAAGTACACCCGCGTGCTTGCCGTGTTGATCTAACTCAGTCCAATCAAAAACACCCCATTAAGTGTCACCGTCTCGTTCGTGTTCTACGACCATTACCAATCGAGCCAGACACTGATTGTCCAAGGTCGGCGTAGACATGCTGGTTACTCATTCACTGACTTCATCAGCATAATCATCGACTGTTTCATCAACACCACCCTCCTGACCTCTACAATGTGGATCGGATTGGGATAATGACACGTTTGGTCTGTGTGTGCTTCGGTTTTGTGCGCCAGGATACTTCTGGGGAGTTCCCCACACCATTCCAATTGGCTAATTAGCTATGCATTGTAATCCCACGCCCACGCATGAGGTCATCATGTGTACGGGCGATCGGAGGCGTACCCATCATCGTGCGCACAAGCACAGCAATCTCATTCGGTCGAACAAGCGCTACTGTTCAGGGCGAATTCATAGTAAAGGATATCACAAGTTGGTGCTCATTTCGGTGTGCTTGAAAGACGCCACCTGTGTTTTGGGATATATTTGACTGGGCAAGCAAGCAGCGTTTTTAGAGTGGTAAGTTCAGTCGAGTAGATCGCAAGTTGTTTTGTTTCATACACATGTCAGTTAAAGTGATTTGGACGTATCAGTGTTTGTACTAACCACATGGAGCCGAATTGCGGGGTAGATAAACCGGACTAAGCTAAATTTAATCGTTAGATGATCAGGTCTAATGCAGCTGCCAGTTTGATACCAACGGAGCCTCAGTGCTCATTATCACACAATTATAAAGCTTATTCACTCACTTGCTGGTCTAAGACAGTTCACTGTATTACATGTTACTAACTAGCTCCTGATGGTTTCCATGTGAATATCGCATGCTTAGGCTGATTACTTCGCATACATTAGCAGCGTAACTTCTAATGACTTATTTCGGTTGGGTAGTTAACAGTTTGGGGCGATAGAACCACGTGTAGCACTCAAATCTCAATAGGCGGCTTATGGTGTGCGCTCTACTTTCCATATGAAGAAGTTTTGCATTGTGTTATATGAACCGAACTTTCGTAGTTCGGGCTGATTTTATCCGATCTCATTGTCCTGATCATGTTCAGTAATAAGCTACTGTGAGTTATTGGCCAACAGAGGCTGGCGATTTACCATTATTCCATGTTCTTAGTAGCATGTGAGCAGACTGCTCATACCACAAGACGGAGATCATACGATGATTTTGTCGTTGTGTCAAAAGTGTGACAGTAAGTTTCGTTTTCGTGTAACCAGTTGGAGCTCTTCCTTTCGTGAAATTTCTCCCAGTCTAGCTGATAACTCATTAAGAGTGAATATACGGCAAGTATGAAATGACCATTTCTTAATTCAAACCTAAAGTAGACGGAAAACTGTATCACGTAGTTAGTGCTCGAGCATAATTGGCTACAAACAGTGTCCAAATCAAGAAACAGAATAAAATGGACGAATGCTTAAATCATATCCGACGCTATAAAGAGTTTGTTTTTGTGTGTGGAAACCGTGACAGCGTTCGATTATATTTGTCTCTACATACCTTGACAAGTGTTCGCTTTCAAGTAAGGAGACTTCACGGCGGATGAAATTGATCCCATCCGATGTACGTCGTTAAGAAGACTAATTATTTTGCAGTCATTTGTTGGGTCTACTTTCAGAGATGCACCTCAACCCTCACTGCGGGTAAGCTCCTAGTCCTACCACCAAATATATCCCGTATTGTGTTCTCAAGTCGAAAAGACTGCTTGTTAAGGTATGCCGTAGCATTTATGATCAGAGCCTATCCGACAATTTATCACATAAGAAAAGAACCGGTTACATCGTTCAGTCCGCACTGGTAACAGTCGGAGAGGTCTTAATTGGTGAACATTTGTTCTGCTTTTTAACATAGCTCTATATCATTAGCGGTAGGGCAAAATTCATTTAATCGTAAATTTTACACATTAAGATGACAGTGTCTAGCACGTTTGTCTAATATCCGTGGACTTCGGTACTCAAGTTGCATCCTGAATATCAACAAACAAACCTCTCTCGTATATCAGCAGATATTATGAAATCGTATGGCCTATCATTAACCAACCAAATAAAACTCGTAGAAGTGCATTATTTTGGGGGAAACCGGTATACTCGATCACTGATACCGCTTCTGTTAATAACGTCATCCTCACTGGTCGTCATCCGTCGTTTCTATGCCATCAGTTTCCTGAGATTATCTTCGCATACACAATTGTTGTCCAGATAGTTTTGTGACTCCATCGTCTACAGCCGCTGAATTCACCGACCAATTTCGAAACTCTCGTTTTGTTTCATATGTCTGCATTTTATTCTCTCGTGAGATGGTAATCGTAGCACAGAAACAGAAGACTGTTCATAAGTAATGCAGCAGTACCATCATTATATAGTCATGACACTGACAGTCGGACGATCTGTGACTGATCGTTTGAGGAAAAGACACAACGTAAACGATCATTCGACATTATCATCAATCACAAGTTGCCCATAGCAGTGATGTTGATATAGTCCAGTCTCACAGAAGCCATTACAGACGAATAACACTTCAAGGGATGGGTTATTTAGTTGATTCGCTCCATCCCAGGGAAGCAGAACATGTGATACCGAGCGAGTTTGCCAGAAGACTTGAGGCAACCTCAGGTTAATGACAACTGATATCTGTTGGCGTCGAACAGATCAACCGCAAACCAATTTCGCAACAAATACCGTAAGTCCTCTTGAACTTTTATTGGAGATCTCCAAACCATTAGTTCTTTATTCAGGGTTGATCCGTCAGTCCTCACGACGCGGACTTAACTCAATGAACTGGATGACCAGAATTAGACGGACAAAAAGTAGAACGATTTGCTCTAAAATAATCACTGTTGATGAGCCGTAGTTATCCGTGACTCTGATGCACCGTGTGTAGGGCTGACCAAATGTGTGTTTGGCTAATTCTCATGCCAAGCACCTCAACACACATCGAAAACGCTACGAAAATTTTTAAAGGAATGCATTTTATTCCGCAATCAATGCAAACATAGTCTTAAATTATTTTCGTTAGAATGTCTGCAAGAAATGGACGCTGCTGAAGTGCCGTAATGTGGCTGAGACTGACTGTGAATTCAGTGTTTTAGAATAGGTTTTGAAAAGTCAGTTGTTAGCATAATCACAAACATTTTCTGATTAATACGGACTTTTCATCAGAGCAACTTAGCACCGACTCTTCTCTAAGACTTGCACACATGATCAATTTTCTCGACTGCCGTCAGGTTTTCTTGGGAAAAGAAGATGGTATTTTATCGCAGTGGATCTGTGTATACATCTAAGTTTATGCCAATCATTACTGAGGCAACGACATAAGTGACGCTTGGTTGGTAGAACCGGTTAGTCTGACTTTGATTCTGTACTAGTCGAATTACAGATACGTATCTTTCTTGTACACCCTACCGGAGACACTGCTGTTGTACATCACTTAAAGCAGTGTTATGTTCACAGACCCATCTTAAACAGTCGAATCACCAAAAATCATCTGTGATACTTTGGAAAGGATTATAGTACGCGAAATGTCGTAGGTTTGGGAAAGTATATATTGCCTATATGTAACTTATTCCATGATGAACGACAGTAAAAACATTGGAAGCAACACGAGTAAAGTTTTTTGTTTTTGTAGCGGTAAGCGACATAGGGACAAACGATGATGGCAGAGACAGGCAGAGTACAAAGAAGGAAGTGCAGTTTGAAACAGAGCACTCACATACTATACAAACGTGTTTCATCAGGTAGACTTACTAACAGTGAAGGCCGTACACTACTTAGCAATTGTTCACAGAGTCGCGTGGCATATCAGTAGCACAACGAACGTACGCCGTGAATCTTCGTAATGTTCTGCATCACCTCTACTGCAATAAAAGAGTTGTGCCGGATATATCAAACTGAATTGAGTTCTTCTCTAATCAGATTATACTCGCTTCCCAGGAGACGTATACAATGTTAAACCTTCAATAATTAATCTCGAAGATTGTGATCCTCACCAGGTATATCTATATGCTTCGATGATGGAACGACCTGCTTCCTTCTGAATGCTAAGTGCTGGTCCTTGCATAAATTCTCACAAGAAAACCTTCACCTCTAGCCGTCTATTCACCCCGATCAAGCAAATCAACTGTTCATTATATCTAAGAGATAACCGGCTTCTCAATATCTTCCATTAACCAACACTGATGACAGTTGTTTTCATTATATTTGAGTAGCCCAGACTTCGAGTCAAAGCAAGTCAAATAATGCCCCAGACAACCACATCGTATGTTGTGGCTTAGGCGTAACCGTTCGGTTACGCGTAAACTGTTAATCCATTTATGCTTAATGGTTAGCTGAGTTCAACCCGATAGCCTGATCTAAAATGCCCATCCAGAACGAGCGTATTGCAGATGAGCTTTAACAAAAGTGCAGTTATCACCTTCCCCCACCACCACAGTTTGTAAAAGATTAATTTAACCCCGTCGAAGTCCGTTTCGGTATATCTGGCACATCATCCAATTAACTCATGGCTGCGATTGAGGACAGATCGATATTTAGATGGTTGCGACTGAAGAGAAAACAAATCTGCTTAGATAATCGAGCGGTACCTCATTGAAGTCTGGTGGGACAGTGAAAAGACATGATGGGGAAAGTGAACAGTTGTGTTTGAGTTCATTATAAGCGGATCAGCAGTTCAAATCGAACGTGAAGGCCGTGATCCATTTATTTCCGTTTGTTTCCAACGTTCTCTAGCATTCACATGTTTCCGTATATTTCAACACATTAGAATTGCGATACATTTTTCAGTTGATACACAGCAAATATTTCGCTTATAATGTCACCGTTTTGACAAAAAATCTAGCAGTCCGACCACTGGTTTCCGTCAGTGTTTAACAGCCTACAACAGTTACCACTACACATCAGCACATGCCATGCAGTGAAGTGTAACATGTTTAGATTACGAATTTTCATTCCATGACCAGTGAATCACAAAATACTGTGAGAAAATATCATCCAGCCGTTCGGTAAGTGTGTTGATCACTGAAAGATAGTGCTCCTGAATAACTCAAGGGAAACTACCTAGAACGAGAGCATCTGGTAACTTTCGCTACAAGTGCTTAGCAATCCTGTTTCTAGCCTGCGAGACCCAACACGTCGTAACTACTACGTTGAACAGTAAAGAGGAATAGCCTGTAAGTATAACGGTCGTAAAATCTCTGACCCTCAGTTAATAAATATACTCTAGGCTAGTCAGTGTAAATCATTGGAACAGATACAATGGGCATCCAGGCAACGAGGTTGCCGATCTCTGACATTTCAGGGCTTATCTCGATCCTATCGACCGCAGTCTGCATATGCGGTTCTAATGCTCCAAATTTCGGGCTTATTATCCAGCCCTGGTGTGTTGCTTTCGGGGTACTGAAATGATTATTGGGTTACTCACCTCGACAAGCTTGCTGTCTTGGCGACAGTTGTTCTGCAGATTGTGACAGACCCACTTCACGAGTGAATCCTATCTACTTGGTGCGTCATCTCTCGAACTACGAGAATTTAAGGGTTATCAGTGCGTCACGAGCGACGTCCATTTGCGTAGTTCGGGCGATAAAACCTCACGAACGAATTAGAATCACTCAGTGTGAACTGTCACGTCGTGCACCAAAATGCAGCTGTGTGCACAGTCAAGACAGTCAGTTAGGGTTAAGGTCAGTGAAGATCGAAGTAGCATGAGACGTCCGACTGTGTTTTAAGTCACACTAATCCAGCAGGCGGTCAGAACCAGCCACCCCTCGTCACTTTAACATCCAAGTCATCATCTTTCAATTAGCACCCGGTCTGTCGTCTTCTACCGATCTCCTACAGTTTTAACTGATTAGCACACTTTACTAGATGGCGTCAGTAGGATTGACAAAACTTAAGTGGCACAACAGTGTTGTAGTTGATCATGAAACTTGATA
>QNGE01001785.1:115500-130620 GCA_008508345.1 Paragonimus westermani | reverse complement strand
ATGATGATGATGATGATGATGATGATGATGATGATGATGATGATGATGATGATGATGATGATCATTCGATGGATCTCATATGACACAATGGGTTGAGTGGGTATCTGTATCCGAATTTGAAATTTCTGAGCTTCTAATGTAGCCTCGTAGCTCAGTTGCTAGTACACTTGCTGCGTCTGGTATCCAGTTGAAGTTCGGGGTTTTCGCAATTCGGTCTCTTCCAAACCACACTGTCTTCCTGCGAGTAGTAAAAATCTGAACTTCATAAGTAGTCAAGGATACTGCTCCTACCTGTTGTATTTAACACGCACTCAAGCACACAACTGGCTAGTAGGCAAGGGTAGGGTTGTAGTGACGTACATTTCTTGCCCCTGATTCAAACGACTGAATAACTTGGGTTCCGCTCAGGGCGCATCGTAATACATCGGAATTCCTGCTTGCCTCTTTCATTTCATTTGAACAGTTCAAAAGTAAATTTCCAACTTATCTTTCGATTCGTATTTGAATGTTAACTTGTGTAGCGTAATCCGTGGTATGGCGAATTGTGGAACATACGATATTTGCCGGATGCTTCGTGGAATGATCTTTTTGGCTCAGAACGAGAAGAACAGGAACAACGAAGATCTGCTCATGATCGAGATATTCTTATTGCGAAGAGGCACGCACGACAATTCACGGCTGCGTTAGAGACAACCAAACTAGAGAAGAAGTTGGAAGCCGTCAAAGGCAAACGGTGAGCTATGTGGGTTGATTACTTTGATAACCTCATGTGGTTGCGTCAGCTAAGCAGCCAGTTTTAATTTGGAATGTTCTAGTGGTTTCTCCCTCCACGGGGCGTAAAGATCCCGGTCGTTGCATTGAGGGAGGTTGGTGGGTAATGCCTCCAAGGTTGAGGACTGCTCAAATAGCTGACAGAAAACGTCCAGGACGGCTACGCATAATTGTTAACGTGGTGCCTCTGCTCAGTCGTTTGGTAATCCTACCAGTCAATCTCACTTTTCCCAGTGCTGTTCTCATACCTTTGAAATAACTTTTTTCTCGTCATTCTTGTAGTGAGTGTCGGTTTGACTCATTGTGCCATCTTGTTGGTGTTGTGTTGCCCTTCATGTAAAATCGAACGAAAAACTGTACTTCGCACGAAAAATATTTCAGTCTGGAACCAAGCGCATGCTTGTATTGCTCAGTAAAACCTGTACGTCGTCAAGCATGTTCCCTTTTATTGGTTCCCTATCCATTTGCTATTGCTGGATGGAGTCGTTTCTCGACTGTTACCAGGTGACATTTGTCGTTAGTTTGCGTTGGTGCGTTGGGTTTGCCTATGTAATTCATCCTGTAGACTGTTCAGAGTGCGATTATTTCGTTTTCTGTTTAACGCACAACATGAAAATCCTGATGTACTTTTGAGAAACACTGTTTATCGCATACTCCACTTAGCAAGAAACGTAGCGTCAACGGTTTTGTGTTGTGTGAATAGAAAACCTAAAATTAACTCGGTGTTATCGAAATCGGCTTGTAATTGAAGTAATCAGGTTTTAGTATCCTAGTTCTGATGTATTGGTTAGTGTGTGCTCATGCTGATTCAGCGTGCACTCCATAACTTCAAATGACATAAGGTCTTGTTTTGTTTTGCCTCTAACCCAAATAAATTACCATTTGTTTTGATTTTCCCTGTGTTCAGCTTCAAAAAGAGGCAACCCGTGGACCTTTCAAAACGTCAGAAGCTTACTGAAGCGGAAATTCTTGAAAGAATGTCGCGCGCACATCGTACTCCACCAGAAGGGTGCGGCAAATTGAGCGCGCTCTCCAACAATGACTTTATGGGCAGCCTGTTTTCAGGTGGTCTTTGAGTCTACGCGCTACTTATGCGCTCTCCGGTTGTCCATAATTATCTTGTGTACATTTGAAACTGTGAATACGGGACTGTAAATAAACATCCTGTTTTAACTCGTCTCACGGGATACATGGATTGTCAGATCACACCACAAGATCTGAATGGTGTTTAGCGGTGCGTTGTGTTTAACCATGTATTCAGTCCGTGTGGGCGTTGCATGGTTGAGGTTGCTTGGTATTGTATTAGGTTTAAGACGGTGAGTGCGGTTTCTTTGATTTCACTTGCATCCCCATTATTTTGGTGCCTTTTCTCTAACGCAAAGTTGATATATCGTCACGCAGGGTAGCCGTGGTTTAATATGGTTAGTGGCTTCCTGTAACCCAATCTAGTTACTCATGTCGTGCTTGTCTTTTTAAACTCCTCACGTGACCAACTAGTTCGTAACCTGAAAGCTGGTCATTTTGTTGAGATTCGGCCTCATCGTCATCACATGCCTCAACGGATAATGCCGTACACTCATCCGGCGAATAATGAACAACCATAACGTCGAGGATCTTGGGGGTAGATGAATGATGTTTAGTCTAAACTCAAATCATCTGCATCACTGTGCCCAATTTTTTTTGCAAAATAAGCAACTGAGTTTCAAGTGTGAATAAGATAGCGTCTGCAAAGGTGCGGTTGGCTTTTCTTTTTTTTGCTTTCATCGCCGTTGGTTTGTAGTTATTCTAACTGCCGTCGACGGAGTTCGTTTGTTTCAGAGATCATTTTGATGCACTGTCCAGCCCATTTGTTTTGCATGCGAGCCGCTTGCCTACCACTATTTAGATGATCTGAGGACGACTGTCTGCTCATTTACAGCCCTATGCGTTTGTGCTTGCCTTCCACTGTTGACACTTATTTTATTGATGATTAAACAGGGGATTGTTGTTATCTTTGTTGTGTTTTGAATGAGGTGTGGATGCTGTTGATTGCTTTGTTTCTTGCAAGTGAACCATGAATTGCCTTCCTAATTTGCTCTCGAAGTAAGGTGCCCAGCGATGGTTAACGTGTTGTCAGATGTGGTCCAGTTGTGGAATATTACGCCCTCTTCAAGCGTGTTCCAGTCTTCCATCCCTCTTTCATTGTTGCTCCTGGGCTTTAGACTTGACATAAATATATATTGTATATATGTAAAAACAACGGTTGCGCATGTGTGTATAAACACCATCTAGTCCGTTTCCCTGCCCATAAGAACGGAAATTCTGGCTTTTCTGCATTTCGGCTGTTGACATTGTATGCTTCCCATAAGATTTTGCATCCTTCAAATACTGATTTCCGACTTGTGTGCTGAGGCCGTATTCTATGCACACGGGTGCTAGTGTAAGTTCTATCTATTCATATGAGTAAATTAGGAAATCCTTTGCGAGTTTCGTTAGCATGGTTCACAAGCGGTACCTTCGAAATCAACCAGCAGAGTCCACCGGCTGCGTTCCGTACTGTCGGTGGAATTTTACTGCAGCCAATGAACTGAAGTGCGCTCGTATTTTTTGGCTGGGATGCCAGGTTTCTACATTCAGTTGACAAAGAGAATGTCTGCCTTGAGTGGCGGTTTGTGGATGACAGTAGTTTGTCATGAATCACGGGAAATTGATCTAAAACCGGTTGTGGGAGTAACAGTATATTGGCGCCTTCTATCGTATTTATCCATTTATTTAACTCTTACGGAATTCGCGTCGGCTTCAGATTTTCACTGAAAGTGCATTTGCCAGAAGCGTTTTAGAATGTGGTCACACGGCTACGTTGATTCAGGATGTAAACAGACTGCTGGCCTCATCGATTGCCAAACTTGCAGGTTACCGGGCATCGAGTTAGTCTCGAGTTCACATTCGAGCAGCTAGCTGACGTGGTCACTATTGACACGCTCAACCGAACTTTATGTTCAGAAAAACGTTCGAAATTTACACCGTTGTGTTCCCTTTATCCACCTCATCCCGGTGTTTAGGGGGCGTCTGGCGTGATGCGAACATTTGGTTTATTTTCGTTGGTCGATTGTGTAAGACGTTCGATTGTAGATTTAGGGCATGGTGACAAGACAATGAACGCGCGAACGTCACTCGGGTACATACACATGGTGGGCTGGTCAGTTTTGGGTACCAGTTCCCATAAATGGAGTGCAACCAAGCTGTCATGCAGCACACTAATCATCATCATCATAACAGCCATGAGCCTGACCACAGGTACTGTGGCTCAGGTCGCCGCTCACCTCAACAGTGACGTGGAATATCCTAGAAAGAAACGTTACTACGAAGGTCAACAAGGATTAAAGAAGATTAAGAGGAAGAGCTAGAAATGGTATGGATACAGGTACGCCATTGACTGCGGCACACCGCCATCTCGGATAGCGTCTTTAACCAGCGGTTCGAGTGATCACGAGGACCCAAGCCAGGCAGGCGATGCCTGCCCACTTTGCTCAATGGAGCAGTCAAGGTCTTCATATTTTGTAACCACGTTGTTGCTTGACCACCACGCGGTTTCACCCAACTGTTGGTAGCCTCAGTCTATAATGCACGGTACGATAAACGCTCAGCTGGCATACGGACCATGTGACCCAACCATCGCAAGCTGTGCAACGTAACTAGTTGACCAATTGATCGCGCATCCCGAACGTTCCGGAATACGCGCCGGCGAACTGCCGCATTGCTCACGCGGTCAGCCCACTTAATGTGGGGCAAGTGGCGGAGACAACGATGGTCAAACACAGCAAGTCTGTTGATATCTTGTTTGCGAACAGGCCACGTTTCCGAAGCATACAGCAAAATGGAACGCACACAGGCCTTATATACCCTTCCTTTCANCGCCCCCTCCAGAATGCCGTCCATGACAAAATTGAACAGGAAGGAGGAAATAGGACACACTAAACGCCAACATTACTTATAACCAAGCAAATCACTGGTCAACACATACTCCTGATTGAACTGTTTTACAACCTGAGGTTGGAGACGTCATAGTCTCTTTGGTTCACCCACCTCGGGCGGCAGGAACGTCTACCGAAAGTGAACCAGTGCTACTGCTGTGCCTTTGTTCGTAACCAGAGATTGGGAACAAATTCTCAAGCCACCCTACCCGTCGGTGTCCATGACGGTTACGTTCTGTTGTCTCATTTTTCGAACGAATGCTTAAATCACTTCTGGGCTGCCGAACTGAGTAAACAGGGCTACGTGCGGCGTTAAACCCACATTCAGTGCACCATCGAACGTTGAGGTAATCTATGTTCCACTAATTTACTTAGCCAATCAGGGTTCAGTCTGGAGTTATAATAACGAGGAGGTCTTAATGGTATGCACTAGCAACCGGTGTGGAACTACTGTACGTCCTTTAATTCTTTAGCCATTGATCAACTAGTGTAGTGTTGTCTAGCCTAGAACCTTTTGCGAGAAGTCGAGTTGGAAATCGACTCATATAGCTGAGTCAACTTAATGTTTCATTTTCCAAATACTTAGATGCACATTTCAATTGTAAAATTAATCCAAGTTCGCAGCACTAACCACAGATATGCTTTCCTCATTTAGAAGTGATGCCTCTTTTTAGTGGATGCACTTGTTACCTTTAATTTCTTGGAACGGATCGGCGTGTAGATAAATGTTTGTTTTCATGACATATGAAGATGAACGTTGGTTCACGATCATGCTTCCTCGTTGAACTGCGGTCAGGTGCACGATAGTTGTAATATCCGTTTGGACTTCCCACTCCACCTAATTCCCTCTTTGTGAATGTTATGTTTGATGGCATGATTGTGCCCGCATGAAGGTCGTTTAGCCGCCATCTTAAATTTGGACATTTTGTTTGTGCTCGACCACTGACGGTAGAAAACTCTCGGTACGTACCATTTCAGACGCATGTGACATTTCATATTAACTTCACATATCTACTCATATTGTGGTGGATTGTCAGGCCGGAGGTGCGAGTTTTCGAACGCTCGGCCGAATACCTCAATGCGGGGAGGTACGTTCAAAAGCCTGCTGCGATCGGATCAAGAACAACGTGCGTGACCGGATGAGTCATCGCTCGACTGGATCGGACCAACGGGCGAGGCAGGGCAGGCGAAATACGACGGATGGCCAGATCGGAGGCGTGGTTTTTCTAACATTTAGAGGGACATCTCGACACGATGTTGGAATACGGTGAAGGCCAACATTGAGTGGATGGCGGACAGCACGAACAGCCGAACGAGCCATCGCGCAAGGAAATCGAACAAACAGACGAAGAATGGCAAGCGGATAACCCCCGATAGAAGGCGCCGATCACACACGTAAACCGGTCAGAAGTGCACACGACGTGTGAACGGAAACCGAGGGGTGTTGTGGATTGGAATTCTAACTCATAAACGAGAGAGCGCGTGTTGCATGCGACTGGCGATTTAGACAATAAAAATTGTGCTTTATCGGACGCCTTCACGCTACAATATGTATTTGCTGATATCCATGTATTTTCCATTATAGAAACATTACCGAGCTGTTTGCGGTCGTTATCCGTTTGATTTGACCTCGGGATGTTCTAGTGGTACCCAGCTGACCTATGAAGTAAAACGTAGAGCAGATTCTACAGATTTGTTCGAAACGATGTCCCAGCAAACAGATCTCTACCTGCCAGAATCCTCTCAGTATTCAACAACCGACATTGTACCTGGCGTTTTCCCGGTGGGACAGCTGCACAGAGACAGTTGAAGGTGTAGCTGGCGTAGCTTCGCATACAAGAAGTGGCGAAAGGATAGAACTTGAAAGAAGGATGGAACAGCGAATGACAACTAGCTGTCTCATCCCCAGGAACTAACTTGACATGGCCCCGACTGATGTACGCACCCATTACGCGAGAGTAGTGCTGTCAAATCACCACATTTCACATGGCGCTGTTATAGCATGTGCAAACGTTTCAGAGCGATGAACGTGTTGTCAAGCGGCAGGAGGAATGTAAGACGTCAAGGGGTGACTACCTCGTAATGACCGTCAGTTTAGAGTATTGAATTCTCTATCATCCCAATAGCCTGACGATCCTCCACAGATATTTCCGTTACGGGGCCCGCGTGGCTAGTCTTGTTGGTACAATTTTTCCAAGTCGTCTTGTAATGTGTCAGCATCTACAAAGTTCATTTCCGTCCGGGCGTCGACTGATCTACCGACTGGACCCACGAGCATCCAACCTAGGACTGTCTTGATCGCGTATGGTTCGTGCTTTCCTTTACGCTGATCGATGACTCAATGCACTTCTGGGACGTCACAACCGATCAATACACCGATATTGTCGTTGGAGTATGGATCAAACGATATATCCCACGAATGCGACCGTGACAGTAATTGTTGAGTATTTGGACAAACTGTACGTAATTTTGGCAGCGTCTTCACTGGCCACGCTTGCTCAATGCAAATGACTGTCTTAGAATCAACAAAGGGACATCAAGCTGGACGGTTACCGATTCAAACGTGGTCTCTCTATTAAGCGTGCATAATTTGAGTTGCCTCTGGCTTCCCTGCATTCCAAGCTTGGTGACTAGTGACTCATCGATTAGGGTAAAATCCGACCCGTTGTCTAGAAATGCACAAGTCTGAACGGCATTCTCTCCATAACGTAAAGTAACAGGAATAATGGCTGAAGCAACCTGGGGTCTATCTGTAGATGTTCGGAGTGTATCGTGCAGGTGAAATCCAATCGTATGGTGGTTGGTAACGATGGATACTTTTTCAACGACAGTAGCAGGTGAGTCGGAATGTAGAAGCCGGTGGTGTTTCCGTCCGCATCCCTGGGCGCTACAAGTCCTATTTGATCCGAATTCCCTGGCCATATGGTTGGTTTTCAAACACTGGAAGCATAGTTTCCTAGTTTGCACGATCTCACGAGGCTGCTCCACCGAGTTACCTAGAAATGGTGGCATTGATCATGGAAATGACTGTTCGCGCAAACAGAACAAAGGAAGCGAAAACCATACACGTTACTCGTGATCGAACTGTCACTTTGCACGAGATAAGTGTTCCTCCTGATGTCAACTGGGTTCCATCGTGCCTTCATTTGTCTGAAACCATCATGTAGTTCATACTTGAGGTTTACTGCCAGCTCACCATATCTCATAGAAGCGGCGTCGGCGCGTTCCTCCACGAATCTTGTTAGATGGGTGAACTGCGGTTCACGATTTATGATTGCGGCCTCGTCCGCCCATCTAAAGTGGAACTCAGAAGGTAACTTCCGAACAATCGTTCTGCTTGAGTTAAGGTCGGAGTCGTAACTCAGTTGCTGGAGTGTTACTTAGCACACTGTCACTAACTGGGCTAATGCTGCAGTGTCGTCCGTTAGACGTGGGCCGTCCAGAAGTTCATCAATATGCGCCTTTGCCACTGTGTGATTTTGTCCGAACTGTTCGGAAAGAATTGCCTTGACGACTAAATAGCCCCGGTCCTCTTCGAGAATGGTGCAATGTTGAATCGAGGCTTTAGCTGGCCCATCACAATGTTGTATCATGTAGTCCAACCTGGCTTAGTTATCACTCGTCCTGTTCTCGACGCCTGAGTCAAATGGTTCAGTGAAGGACCAGTATGACTTACGGTTGCCAGCAAACCGTTCTATTTCTCGCTTGGGTAAGTCTCTCCGACGTTCAGTCACGCAGCTGAAGGCTGGTGTATAAAATGAGTGATTTATTTAGATTACCTAGATATTTACGTTCGTATTTATCCAGTACAGTGACCGTTGATAACGCTAGAGACCCCACCAATCAGCTAAAGACCCTATTGATGAGAGGCGGTTTTAACTTCACAAAGTGGACATGTAACGACGAGTGACCATTACCACTGCTACCGGAATCGGAACATACGGTATCAACACAGCCACTTAACCTAGGCAAACACAAGGTGCGGAGGGCATTGGGGTTGAATTGGGACCTCACGAGCGCCAGTTGGAATTGTCAGTTGAGTCTACTAGGTTTTGGACTAACTCAATGATCGTTTTACACCGTGTGCTAAATTCATCCAAGCGATTCCCAACCCTTTTTGCCAATCGGTTGGCCGCAATCCACGAAGCTTCTCGACCAGAACAATGGCGCTATGTTGACACAAAACGCAATCCAGCAGATCTTGTATCGTGCGACTCCTATGCCCACGATTCTCAGAAGTTGGTCCGATGGTTATATAGTCCTGAATTCCTACGTAATAAAAAAACCGAATGGCCACGTCCTGCTGAAACCGAACCAGACACGACAAAGGACAAGTTTGAACAGGTTTGCAATGCTGCTGCTATTCAAACTAGACCATTCACATCTCTTTATGCCAAAATTTGAGGACATAGCATCGTGGGACAAACTAGTACGAACGGTCGCATGGCTTATTCGGTATAAGCAGTTTGTATCTAAAAAGAAGACAAACGGTCCGCACAGGAAGACTGACCACCTCAAAAGTTGACGAAGCAACGAATGAGATTTGTAGGCTAGTGCAGCAGCAAGTGTTTCATCCAGAATTGAAGAAACTGGTGCAGTAGAGACGATGAAGGTATATTCCGAATCGATCGAGCAAGTCCTTCGTAGTAGTAGTCGCAACCCACTTCAAAGGCTGAATTCACTTTTATTCAGTGTTGTTTTACGCGTCGGTGGGCAATTACAACAATCTTTACCTTATGATGTGAAGTACCCGATCATTCTACCTGCGAAACACTTTGTGACCCGTTTCTTAATTCGTCACTATCAAAACATCAATGGCCATATGGGATTAAGTTAGATTCTTCTGGCTATACGACAACGATGCTGGATGACAACAGCCAACAGAACGATCAGAAGTGTTCTTTATGGCATTAGTGCCACCGATGGCTCTCACAACCGTGTTAACAGGCCATGGCTCCCCCTCTTGTTGATCGGACTGAGATGGAGGTGTGTCCATTCACCACCACCGGGATTGACTGTTTTGGACCCATTTGTGTTAAAGGAGGACGAGGAACGGAAAAGCGCTATGGCTGCCTTTTCACTTGTTTCAGCACGAAGGCAATACACATTCAGGTGGTGCACTCGTTGGATACTGATTCATTCTTTGCCTTTAGTCGGTTTGTTGCCAAAGAAGGTTGCCCGCGAAGATTGTACGGTGACAACGGAACGAATTTTACAGGAGCGTCTGAGGATGTCAAGAAACTGTTTCTGACGGTTGTGACTGGATGTTCAACCCACCAAAAGCGAGTCACCGAGGTGGAGTGTGTGGAGGGATAGTCGGAACAATAAAACGGATCCTCTTAATGGTATTACGGGCGCAAACGGTATCTGACGAAGTTTTATACATTACACTACTCGAGACTGAAGGGATTCTCAACGACCGACCTCTGGTCAAACAAACAGATGATTCCGATGACCAGTAAGTTGTAACATCGAGTAACTTAATGCTGTACCCTCATCTGCTGTGGTCAACGAAAATCAGTTCAACAGGCGATGACGGATGGCGCAATACTTAACCGACGTGTTTTGAAGCAAATGGCTCAGGTGCTATCTACCTACGCTACAGACTATTCAACGGTGGCAACTCACTTATCCCAATCTAAAAATGCGAGATCTTGTGCTACTGCTAGAACTTGACGCCCCAAGAGGTCATTGGGCAAAAGGTATTATCGAAGAGCCACATGAAGGACAATATGGTCTGGTGAGAGACGTCATTGTAAGGACATCTAGTGGACAGTTTTGGAGAGACGTGAGGCATCTGTGCAAACTCGAAGGCGACCTTGTACT
Organism: Paragonimus westermani; assembly: GCA_008508345.1. Lineage (NCBI taxonomy): Eukaryota > Metazoa > Platyhelminthes > Trematoda > Plagiorchiida > Troglotrematidae > Paragonimus > Paragonimus westermani. The sequence continues at coordinate 120,070 of QNGE01001785.1, read as the reverse complement.
TTCTGATCGATAGCAAAAATCATGAACTTATGTGGTTACAACTCCTGCGATCCACAGGCTCGAACCCAGGGAGGAGTGTAACGTCCGTTTGGACTTTCTCCCCACTCTCCACCTACTCACCCCTTTTTATGATTAGTATGTTTGATGACATAATTATGCCAAGATGAAGGTCGCTTGGCCGCCATCTTCGAGCTGCTCTAAAGTATAACTCGCTGCACTTAAGTAAATTGTATCGGTTAATAACGGTGTAACCTCGCGACGAAGCTGGCCTCACCTCAGACGACGCATCGCTCCTTTCGTTCTCTTGGTGGATAATGGTTATTTGATTGACTCAGTCCTGTCAGTGTAGTGAGTATAACCATCAATGGGTTGCATTATTCGGTACTACACCGACGTCGTTTGATTCGGTTTTCTTTGCTGAACTTTTTTATACACCATTAAGGGTTCTCTAGGTTATTTCGGACCTCCATTGCAGGTTGTTGGTAAGTACATGACCAGTTATCACGTCAAATACTTTTCTGTGTTGATCCTGGTCAGTCAACGAGGAGGCCTCTTAAGGTAGATTTAATTGAGTATCGATTAGTCACATGTTTCAAACATGCACCTGTCGAGGAATTTTACACGACACTGAGCTGCGTCCGTTTCTCCCTTTCATCCTGATCATGAATGTTGGCAGCAGAGTGTTGAGCGAGGAACAGATTGAAGAGCTACGTGAAGCTTTTGGTTTATTTGATAAAGACCATGACGGACATATAACTATGCAAGAGCTGCGCTCTATGATGAAGTTATTCAATAGACCGTGCACAGCCGATGAGGCTCGAGAAATAATGGCTGAGGTGGACAAAAATAATGATGGGGTAATCGATTTCAGAGAATTTGTCGAACTCATGAGTCCAGTCGTGTCACCAAACGACGCGGACGATTGTGAACTAAAAGCTGCTTTTGATTTTTTTGACAAAGACCATGATGGTGATATCACTATCCGAGAGCTGAAGGCTGTGTTGCAAAGTTTACATTTGAAACTCACAGATAGTGAAGTTGAAGAAATGATCACCGAAGCGGACACCGACAGAAGTGGTACTGTTTCCTTTGATGAATTTAAATCTATCATGAGCAAACGAAAAAAATGATTTGGACTCTTCCTCTTCGGCTTTGCAACCCAACCTACTTATGGGCTGAACTTGCATACTTTTCCGTTGTAAATTTTCTCCCGTCTCTTGATTCTGCTTCAATTTTCCTCCCACTGCTTTAAAGAATACGGAATTACTCACAGGAATACCGAGTACGCTTTGAACTTCCTTACATAACTTTCTTTGAACAAGATTCTTCAGTTGACCTTCTGTCAATAACGTTGGAAACCCACACTTCTCATATGCTCTATATCAATTTGTTGATTTGATAATGTTTTGATTTTGACACTTTATGTTTGTGAGTAAAACTGATAGTTAGAATCCTGACCTGCGGCTGAACGAGTTAACTAACTCTTGCTGAACGTGCATAAACCTGTGGACTTCCCACTGGTCCCCAGCTCACATTTCGATGTCAACCCACATGACTCATCCGTCGGAATTAAGTATGAAGGGAAATTTTGTGCGTGTTTATCAAATGTAAAAATCTATCGTGAGGTTCACAGATTTCGTTTGAAAAATTCTAGATGATTAAGGTATCCATGAATAACTGGCCCGCAAATAACTTTCTTAAATGTAGGGAAAAGCAGTAAAATTGATCAACAATAAGGAATTTGCAGGGGACGCTACACACCTTTCACGGAAATCCGTTTAGAAATTGGGTTGTGTCCGAAAAAGACAATTGTCGGAAAGGAATGTGTAAGAAATCGGCTGAGTCTATTAAATATATTGACCCTCCAATCTCCTTGACAGGTGGAGTTCTCGGCCCGAGTTGCATGCTTGACGAGCGGAGGAAATTCTGCAGAGGGGAGGACAAATTGTGATCAGTAAAAATGAGTTCATTACGTGTTCCAACACGAACTGCTTACTATGACGGTAGACTCTTCGCACGGAATGTTCGAAATGTTGGTTGGGCTTCATATGCACTCAGCTGCTTGAAACTTTCTGATTAGTTTCACTGGTTCTAATGGGCGGTGAGACCACAACAGGATTATGAAGATTTAACTGCAGGACAAACAGTAGGATGTTTTCCAACACGTTTTGACACTAGCTAATGTCTACTGATTGACAATTTCTATTTGCAAATCCCGTACTTGTGAACCCCGTTATGACAGTACCGGTATCTCTCTTTCAAGACGTCTCGTATAGGCTTCATAGCATATAGTGGCTTGATTTAAGTCGAACGAGTTTAACCAAATCAGCTCATAATTATCATCGTTTGTGGGACCCATAATGAAAAATCCTGAATAGCTTATTCAGCTTGATCATGTTCACAAACCACGTCTACTTGGAGCGATGAACGTACGTGCCCAAGCATCTTCATAAAAGTTTGTGAACGCTTAGTTGTCGACGGAAATATCCTTGAGCATTTTGATGCTTTCTCTAAAAAGAGAGACATAGCACTACTTTGGACTACACAACACTTTTATCAGTCCGCACGAGTGATCTCAAGATTGGTCCTGTGCTCACTGGTCAGTTACTGGAACTGACTTGGAGACTGTTTCATACACGTCGAATAACACTGACTGTTTTCTTTTACTCGTCAGACTACTTAAACCTTTGTTTCAGAAAAGTGAAACAAACAAACCACGAGTTATCTGTTCGCGTGACTGTCAGACTCAGCCTAACCTGGTGAGAAACTGTTGAATTCCTAATGTGTTTGGATCGCTCAGCGTGCCATTGGGTATTCAGCCATTCCACACTCATTGGATCTGAGGCACTGGTTGGCTCCATGCATGTTCGCGCACTGACCCACGTTCACTCATGTCCGAGCTGGTTCCGATAGTACGACTGTCGATAGTTGCCCTAAAAGAGGTACCGTGATGCTGGATCGGAATCGGACAATCTTCTGCTTACACGCCCACGCAATCACGCATCCAAACTTATGCCAAATAAGCCATGCGTGTACAGGTGCTTACAGATTTATCAGTTGGTGATTGCTCGCTTGCCAATGAATACACTGTATTTAATGGCTTACCGATTCGTGCTCATCTGAGCGGGCCGATTTAACAGTTGGCGACGGGGATGGCTGAAATAGCGTTGTTGGGACTATTACAGCAACAGCAGGGCAAAATGCAGCAGAGTGGATAGCAGCAAAAAAATGATGCGTCACCAACAAGCTTTTTTGGAGAAGCAGCAGACGAATGCTACGATTTTTTAGCCACTCACACCACAGGTAACCGTCATAACTACGTCACGTGCAGTCGCCACTTCGGAACCCCAGCCCCTCTGTCTTCCGCAATCAGCTCTATGATTCGGCTTTATCCGGTTGCACCAAGTAGAACGAAATAATCTATGTATTCACCTACTTGTTCCCTGCCTCATGTGCTTGGCTGGATGGCGAACCTTGTGCAACCTTGCCGTTGAAACAAATCAGCGAGTAGTGGCACTTAAAATCAAGCTGTACATTTCTCGCGCCTCTCAGATTGGTCGCACGATATAACATGACCCTTTTTCTAAAATTTTAGAAGTCGTGAAGAGCTTTTTTGCTCATTGCACCGTTTTAACATCCCTCCAACGTAGAAGCGAACTCTACGCCGTCGAAGGGATTATACGATTTGTTACTACCCGAACTCCAAAGCTAGCCACCACTTAACGTTAGGTTATACAATTCGCGTATGAATGCAGGGCCTTTGTATAGGTAGGACGGAACGGCAGTTGTGCAAACATGTTAGCCAATACATCCTAGTTTGATACTGCAATACGTTCATAAATTCGATGTCTTAACCCGGTCAGGCTGTTGCAGCATACTACAAGGAACTAATGTAGTCTATAACTGGACACTCACTGACAGTAGACTTGGAAATCGTCTTTTGAAAACATTTCGAAACTATCTATGTGTATACATATGTAAGTGTATGTAGTACTCGAAATTAAGGACATTGAATGGCCCTCGAAATCGTACTTCGATAGCGTAAGTAATAAGAAGACTTCGGACTGCTTGTTGCAAGTACTTGCTATTCATGGGACATGAACCCGCATTTATAGATGTACATTAGTTTTAAAGGAATCAGAGTGACGCTGTCTGATCTAAATGGCACATGCAAAGCCCCGAGTAAGCTGATTGGTGCGATACGGAACAAAGAACATGGCGAATAACGGAAGATCTAACATTGAAACTGTTTGTCCAATTCTGACGTGGTGTGTTAACGCGACGTTTGATCTGGCCCCTTGGTAGATCTCTTATTGAAAAACAATGTGTAGCGAACAAGCTCGTTTTCAGTTATTCATCGTCAGGCTAAATAGATCACATTTATATCACACATTTCACGGGAGAATCGTTAGGGGAGTATACGGGGGGACATGTGGTTAATGAGGTCAATCAGTTCAATGTCACACTGCAATCATGTACCCACTTGAACAATGGGTCTTGACAGGCTAACCGGGTGGGGGGTTGGCCAGGGCAAATCCAGAGCCTGAACAAAACGTTTTTGGGCGCACAG